>APFE030402534.1:71895-90786 GCA_000404065.3 Pinus taeda
ATGTACTATTTCCTTTTTGGGTGGCAGACCTTTAGGTTCTTGAAATAGTATATCATATTCTGAAACAACTTTTTCTAAATCAACGTGTTGTTTAGCATTACAACCCTCAAATACATTGGTTTTATCAGGTTTCTTTTCCTTTTCAACCATCAGTAAAAATTGTTTGCATGAATTTACAATTCTTTTCATCTGCCCTGAGTTTATGAGAGTATAATTATTCTTGAGTTTATGAGTTCTTACAATATATTTGATTCCATCTTTAACGAGCTGATACTTGTTTTCAGCTCTATAGAAAATAGCTTTTTATCATACAAGTAAGGACTTGCTAAAACAAGTCCACATATATCCAAGGAAACAATATCTAACTCAACCTCATCTACAAATGTTGACCCAAAAGAAAACCTAAGTTTACATTGTCTAGTCACTTGTAGCTGTGCTTTATCACATAACCGACCTAATGGATACGGCTTTTTGTGAGGTGTGGTTAGTAATCCCAACTTCTTTACAATTGCTTCAAAAATTAAATTTCACCACTATCAAACAAGTACCAATCTTTTGATGCTTGGAAACAACTCTAATATGAAAAAGCTCATTTCTTTTTCTCTCATTTTCTTCATTATCAGTTGATTGTGTAGAATTACTAGTAGATGCTTCAGAATTTTTACCTTTTATACCTGTGGCTGCAATTGTTGTTTCATCTCCCGAGTCTAACCCCAAATCCTTTTGAATAGCTGCAGTGGTCTTCTTCTTCTTGCCATCGTACTTCTTGGGTTTCAGCTCCGGATGTAGAATCCAGCAGTGTTCATCATCATGCCCATCCTTTTTACAGTGAGTGCATGAAGATTTGGTCTTTTGTACAGTATTTGTCTTTCTCTCTTTCCATTTCTGTTTTCTTTTCTCCTTATTCTTGGTTGCAGTGGGTTTTGATGATCCCCCAACTTTTGGGTTCACATTCTTGCCTCTAGCCTCTAGATGTGTAGCTTGAACAGATACCTCATCTATGCTAGTGGGATTAAACATGAGAATAGTGTGCCTTAAGTAGCTGTGTAGACCACCTATATACTTCAACATAGTTTCAGGTGAGTCTAAAAAAATTCCTAGAATCAAAGCTCTTTTCCTAAATTCTTGAGTGTAGCCTTGTACACTTTGCCCTTTTAACTGGCGAAGAGTTTTCCAGCTCATCATGGCTTGCTACATATAGGCTAGTGGATAGAATTTCTTTTTAAATGCATAAACAAATTCACTCCAGACAAAAAGAATTTTACCATGCTTTGTCATGTCAGTTTGTGTCCTACCTTCCCACCATACCAAGGCAGTGCCTCCAAGGCGCAGGCTGGCCCGCTGAATCTTACTACTGTCTGAATCAATGCTCTGCACTCTACAATAAACATCAATTTGTCTAATCCAATTATCCAACTTATCTGCATTCAACTCTCCATCATATATTGGTAAATCAAATTTAACATCTAATTTAATCAAAGATGTCTTCTTTTTTATTTCAGGGCTACTAGGAGGTGTGGGAAGTTTTTCTTCTTTCCCTTTGCCTTTAGAGTGGTCATGGAGGAGAGATTCTTCTGCTCCTTTATCTCGTTTGGAGTTTGATGAATCTTCCTCTCTACCTTTCTTAAATTCTCTATACATTTCCTCTACCATGGCTCTCATGGTGATGAAACTATCCATGAACTGAGGGTTTGATTCCAAGGGACTTTCTTCTGACATTTTCCTCTTAGGATAGACTCTTCCAATTTTAGGGTTAGTTTCAACCAACTCTCCTTCTCCTAATTTAAGCTTTGATCTAGTTAGCTTTTAACAATAAAATCCAGCACAAGCTTGTCTAACCTTAGTAACCTAGAGCTCTGATACCACTTGATCTAGAATTTATCCAGGACAAAGAATTAAAGGTATTACAGACTCATGTGCACAGATGTGCCTATGTTACTTTATGCAACGGATCGATAAGATTGTGAAATACATAGACACTAAAGCAGTTAGAGAAAACACAACAGTAAAACATGTAAATATAACAGGTTTAATAAGGAGTTCACCCAATGCTCCTGGGCTATGTCTCCTGGTCCAGCCCTTAGTGGTGGCCTCTCTATTATGTTTTCAAAGCAGAGTTTTTGCAATAGTGAGCTCAATTTGAGTCTCACTCAACAGATATAAATCAGTAGGACTGGACTTGGATCCCCCAAGTCTCTAGAGTACACAGACTCTCCTTACTGAAACTCGACCTCTGTTGGTCACAGTAGTATGAGCCCAATCTGAGACTCATACATGACAGGCCTATGGAGTTCACTTGAACCTCTCAAGCCTTCTCGGGAGTACACAGACTCTCTGACTCTCTTTGGCTCTGTCTCGATGCTACCTTTGCTCTACAGGTCAGTTCGACTTACTTTCTCTGTTCTCTGCTCTTAGCTTTCTTACTCGCTTTTCTCACTGCTTGCTTTGTTTCTGTCAGTTCATGGCTTTAAAGCCAATCTGCTTTCTGATTGTTCGTTTCTGCTTCTCGACGCTCTGGTTCTCCTGCCTCTGTTCGTTTGAATTCCTCTGTTCTGTGTCATCATCACTATGTAACGCCTTACAGGGAGGTGGCCACCTGTTTCATAACGAACTGAGCGTCAGTTCTCTTGGAAATGTTTGAACTGCCATTTTTTTCGTTTAAATTCCCAAAATGCTAGTGAACATGATTCCTCTGCCAACTCATCATTCATGTTGGACTTCAAACCTTTATACAACTCGGCCTATTTACCCCGTTGAATCCGGTCATCCGTTGGATTGCATGTCCGCCATCGATCTGGAGCCTCCAGATCCTACAGTCTCTGTCCATATCGGGTGGATAAGTTGCATGATGTTTACCCGTCCGATGTGAGTGGTTTTCTCTCTCTTCTACCAGACGTGTGGCACCTAGTGTGTGGCATCGAGCAGAACTTGGTTGAAACCGCTTACCGCTCGAAGCCCTTCCGATATCCTGTCGATTTTCTTGTGTGACCTGCCTTTGATGTAATCGGCGAATTTCGTACAATTTTTTACTTTTCGGGTCCGGGTCGCTTGGGGCTTTTTCTTCTCTAAGGGGTTTGCCCGACGAGTCGCTAATTGCATATCAGAAACCTCCCCCGTTTCTCAAAAAGGCTTCCCATTTTGTTGTTTTGTGGCAGTGCACGTCACCATGGGCCAACGGTCGACGCACTTTACCGAGGGTCCTCGTTGCTTGGCACTGCTCACAAATTACAACTGTTCGAGGATATTTCTCATAAGCTCGACCTTTGTAAGACTTTGAAACTTTGGCATGAATTTTACAAAGTTATGAAAACTTAGAGAGTTCTTTAGGATCTAATTCGGATCAAGAATGGAAACCAGCAATGACCAACCCATTGAGGAAAGTGAAGAATGGATTTATAGTGATGGAGAGCACGTTAGAGATCCACCAAAGGGGGAAGACGGTCCTTATCCCAAAGGTAAGATCCATAAAGGTAGGATCAAAGGCTTTAAATGGGAGTACTCGACCATATCTTCTTCCAGCTCAGCATTCTCGAGGCTTCTAGTAAGAGAAGCTTTTGCTCCATTTTTTGAGAAACTTCCTGAAGAGGATTAGAGTGGATTTTCCTATCAAAAGTCACGCTATCAGCGCTAGTCACTAGTTAGACAAAAGGTTACCAGCGCGGATTTACTACTAAAAGTAGCGTTGGTCTTGCAAATTAGGGTTTTTTCACAAGTTTTTCCAAAATTACTTCAAGACATTAGTTCTCCATCTCTTCACGAATGTGTTAAGCATATAATTCATGGTGAATGAGTTTACACTACTTTTGTCGCTTTACGACATTTGTGACGTTAGTGGCACAAAGGATGACACTTCAGGTACACTTCTTAATCTTCCTTTTCTTCTTCTTTTTATCCACCTGGTACTAACTTGCATGTTTTCATGAGACGATGAAGATCGAACAGGCGAAGGAGGCAAAGGGTAAACTTTAAGATCAACTGGAGGTTGATATGGTTCGGGTGGAGTAGAGCCCGGTCGAGGAGAAGTTTGGACATTCAGAACCATAGGGTCAAAAATAACGAAACCGAAAAACCAATGGTAAATCCATGAAGGGACAACGTTGCCATATAGGGAGCACCAACATTTCCAAAAGAAGGAAAAGGACTAGGATTCCCGTCAGAGGGGTTTCCTTGGTTGGTAGACTCAAGAACCGTTGCCATTAGTCTCAACCTAAGATCTACTAAGGAGCATTTCCACAGGAAGGATATTATTTCGCAATCACTTAAATTTAGAAATAAGAACAAATAAATCAAAAAGGGGTAATTAGGTATAAAGGTTTACCAAGCAACCGTGAACTGCAATATACACCTTAGCAAACCAAGTGTTAGTTTTTGGTAGCATTGAATGTACTCTAGACATGAAAATTGGTGGAGAGGCTAAGACGCATGATTGCAAAAGAACCCAGAAACCGTTTGGTGAAATTCCACCTAGATTGTATTTTATTAAAATAATTAATATTTTTAATGGGGTTCCTAAGTCTAAACTTAGGAAAATTTAAATATTAATGGGTATTAATCAAAATATGGGTGAGAATGATCTAGAAGGCGGATCAAGTCATGTTTTAATCTTAGTCGTTGATTAGGGACTTAACCTCAACCGTTGAAATCTCAATGCGAAAAGTATAAGAAGGAGGCTTGGGGTTCATTTAGAAACACACACGGAGAGAACGAATTGATATGGAGTTCGATTTCTAGGGCTAGGAAGCTGAGAATTCGAATTCAATGATCAGTTGCAGCAGAGGGGCAGGGATAGTTCGGGAGTACTGATAGAGAGGCAGAGAGAAGCTTGTGGAGGCAGCGTAGTAGCCAGGAGGGCTAATGCTAGGCCAATCTAGGCCCACATAGCCTTAATGTAGAGCCAGAAGGACTAGCGCAAAAGCTGAAGTTGCCCTCCAAGCAGAAAGTCAGAACTGCTGGAATAGTCGGGAAAGCTGACGCAGTATGCAGAAGAGACAACGCAGAGCTGATGCAGAGCATGTAGGGCTGATGTAGGGCCTACGCAGGGGCAATGCAGAAGTACTCGAGGTTAGCTAGTTTTTCTACCGGATCAACCGGAATCTGTCGAGTGAAGTCAGGTAAAACTCACTCAATTTTTCCACCATTGTATTTTCTCTATCACTAGTTTGTCTAGAGGGAAACCAACATTGTATTTAGAATTACTATTTAATAATAGAAAACCCTCAGAGTTGTTGCACCGGTTTTCCCGCAATGGGTTTTCCCAGGACTATTTTTTCCAAAAATAACTGTGTCCTATGTATATTGTTCTTTGCTCAGTTTTATGTTTCATGTAATCAAATTTTAAGTAGTGTAGGCTGCAAAATTAATTTGCTTAAGTATTCACAGAATAATTTGATAATGTATATTAAAGTCAAGTAGGTGAAGTGTTGATTTGTGGTAGCATTGGATGTGCTCTAGCCATGAAAATTAGTGGAGAGGCTAAGGCACATAAGATCTCCAAGACCCAGAAGTGGTTTCGGGAAATTCCACCCAGTTGGAGAGATATTAAAATAATTGATATTTTTTTAGACTTATGAAAATTAAAATATTAATCGGTATTAATATAAAATTGGGTGAGAATTCTAAATGACATGGATCGAGGCAAATCTAATCTTATTTGTTGATTAGAGACTTAATCTCGGCCATTGAAGTCTCAACATGAAAAGTATAAGAGGAGGCTTAAGGGTCAGTTGGAGATACACCAAGTTGGTTAGTCAGTTCGATTTTCTCGAGCGTGGCTTGCTGAGAAAATTCGAACTAGTGGGTTGTTGCAGCGAGGGGCAGTGACTACATAATAGAGATGCAGGGATAATGTTAGAGGGTTAGGGTAGAGACCGAAGAGGCTGACGTAGAGGCAGCTGGAGATACGTAGAGGTAGCAGGAGCTACACAGAGGCAGTTGGGGATTGCACAGAGGTGGAGAGGCTTGCGTGGGTGACACAGAGGAGCCAAGAGCTGACGTAGAGAATCAGGAGGCTAACACAGAGGCTTCAAGAGCTCCACTGAAGCTAGTAGGGTTGACGTAGGCCCAAGAGGAAGTTGCCAAAAGGATTTTTCGTGGGGCAGACTAGAGTTAAGAGGCTGAACATCTGTCTTTGAGAAGAGGCATTACTGCAGTGTAACAATCTTTGTTGGGTGAGCCATTTCGACACCCTAATTGTACTCAAGAATCTGCATAATAATAAAACCCTCAAAACTGTTGCACCGATTTTCCCACATTGGGTTTTTCCAGGGACGAATGTCCAAAAATAAAGGTGTCCCTTATGTGTTTGTCTTAGTATTTCAGTTGTTGATCTATATATGAGTTAAGGTTGCATTTACGTTTATTTCAGTATTTATATTTATAAATAACTTGTTAATGGAATGAACAAGTAGGAGAAATTAAACTAGATAATGTAGTAGGGATTTCTAACGTGTCAGACTTAGAAATTTCAACATGGTATCATAGTGTTGCAGATCATAGGAGGACTGAAGGCATCAACAATATCGGAAATTTGCAGCAGTAGAAATTGTCCCGAGAGACAGAGCTACTCCTAAGAAGAAGGCAACAGATAAGAAGTGACGTAGAGGGCCTGCATCATCATTTCAAGCCAAGGAGAGGGCCAACATAGAGGCAAAGAGAGGTAGAAGAGGCTCATGAAGAGCCATGTAATCCTACTCAGTCAGGTAGGATTGACGTAGTTGGCTAGAGGAGTGATTCAGCCTTTGCCGAGATTGTACAGCGTTGGAAGGCCTAGTTTCTTCAGTTGTCGGGGCCTAGGGAGTTGTGGGCAGATTGTGGTTGGAAAGCTAGTGGGGTGTTGTTTTTCTCGAAGCAGAACAATACCTAACGAGACAGAACCAAGGTAGAGGGAGTCGCTACCTTGATAGATTTCTAGCCAAGAAATCCATATCCGAGTTGCATTTGCAAGGAGGATTGGAGAGGAGCAGTTTGACATTTGGCGGGAGGATTTCCAACGGGGAAATCAAGACTTAGAGGGAGATTTCCAGGAGGGAAGTCGAAACTCAGAGGGAGTCCAGAAGAGGAGCAAAAATGGCAGTGAACAGGCTGAGGGATCAGGACAGGTTGGACAGGGCTTCCAACTTTGTCATCTAGAAGGCCAGGATCCTAGTACTCCTGGATCGACATTGCATCAAGGACTTTGCATTGAGACCCATGACTATCCCAGTCGACCCAGCTGAGAATGAGAAGTATGAGGATGCAATGGTGAGGGCGAAGTGCATCATCCTTGACGAGGTCAAAGATCATGTCGTACCACACATTGCTGAAAAGAACTCAGCAAAGGAGATGTGGGATACTTTGAAGACATTGTATCAAGGTTCTTCCGTGCAACAGAAGATGCTATTGGAAAATAAGTTGAGGTCGTATCAGATGCAGAAGGGAGAGCAGATAGATTCATTCCTCCTCAAATTGTAGGAGATTCAAGACCAACTTACTTCCGTAGGATTTACACCGGATCCAGAATTCATGGTGAGGACAACCCTGAATGCAGTCTTAGAGGAGTGGGAGGAATTGTCCAAAGTATTATGGGCAGGGCTACTCTTCAAGGTTGGGAGGAGATGTGGGCATCTCTTCGCTAAGAAGAGATCAAGCAGTTGACCAAGGCGGGGAATAGTGGCAAGGGAGGTCGAATCAAGAAAGAGGAGGAGGAGGATGCAGCTCTATCATCTACGAGACAACAGGGGAAGAGGAAGAAGAAGGATATCTCCAAGGTGAAGTGCTTCCATTATGGGGAGCTGGGACATTATGCATCCTAGTGTCCCAGGAAGCAAAACAAGGGAGAGGCTTTTGAATCCAATGCAGCTCCAACTAAGGCAGAGAAAGAAGTCGATACTGATGACGACTATGCCATAAGTGCTCATGCACCTCTAGAGAAGAGGTGGGCAGACATCAAGTTGTAGTAAGGAGGACTACAAACTAGGGCACGATCCTTGAGGTGCCCAAACTCTTGGATCATATCCGACTACAGGAGCCCTTAACAATAGTAGCAGGATGACAGAGGTTAGGTGAAGTAAAGTGTAGTGGAGCAGCAAGGTAGTGCTTTGGTGTAGAAGTATGAGGCAACGCAGTGGAGGTTGCAACAATGCGAGAGGCACAGAGATGTATGCAGCAATGTAGTGTAAGCAGAGGGAGCACAGGATAGCACCAGAGGAAAATTCAGTTTCATGAGGCTTCCAGATTGACAGGGATGTCAGTATTTGGGTAGATCAGTTACTTACTTCTCGGTAATTGAGTTGCATTGCAGCAGTGAGCAGTGGCAGTGCTAGGGGAAACATGGGCAGCATATTGAGAGAGAGTTGCAGTACAAATGTACCAGTGGCAGTGGTAGTGTCATGGGCAGCAGTACAGGAAGCAACAATGCAGATGATGTGAGGCAACAAACCAAGCATCAACATAGGTACTGGTGCGGAAGGATGAGTGTGATGTTTTAGTGGTGGAGCATTATTAGAGCACATTCCTCGCTAAGAGGGAGTGTTGATTTGTGATAGCATCAGATCTGCTCTAGCCATGAAAATTGGTGGAGAAGCTAAGGCGCATAAGATCTCCAAGACCCAGAAATGGTTTGGGGAAATTCCACCCGGTTGAAGAGATATTAAAATAATCAATATTTTTAATGGGGTTCCTAAGTCTAAACTTAGAAAAAATAAAATATTAATGGGTATTAATATAAAATTGGGTGAGAATGTTCTAAATGACATGGATCAAGCCAAATCTAATCTTAGTCGTTTATTAGAGACTTACTCTCGGTCGTTGAAGACTCAATAGGATAAGTATAAGAGGAGGCTTGAGGATTAGTTGGAGATAAACCAAGCTGATCAGTTAGTTCGATTTTCTGGAGTGGGGCTTGCTAAAAAAATTCGAACTAGTGGTCTGTTGCAACAAGTACATAGCACATAGGCAGGGATAGTGCTAGAGGGTCAGCATAGAGACGGAAGGGGTTGACGCAGAAGCAGCTAGAGCTATGCAGAAGTAACAGGAGCTATGCAGAGGCAGTTGGGGACTACATAGAGGCAGAGAGGCCTACGTGGGTGATGCAAAGGTGCAAAGAGCTTATGTAGAGAGCCAGGAGGCTGACGCAGAGGCTTTAGGAGCTACGCTAAAGCTAGTAAGGTTGACACGGAGCCAAGAGGAAGCGACAAAAGGATTTCTGTGGGGCAGACTAGAGCTGAGAGATTGAATATCTATCCTCAAGAAGAGGTATTACTGTCGTGTAACAATATATGTTAGGTGAGCCATTTCGGTACCCTAGTTATACTCAAGAATCTGCATAATAATAAAACCTTCAGAACCGTTGCACCAGTTTTCCCGCATTGGGTTTTTCCAGGGACGATTGTCAAAAAATAACGGTGTCCCTTGTGTGTTTGTCGTAGTATTCCAATTGTTGATCTGTATATGAGTTAAGGTTGCATTTGTGTTTATTTTAGTATTTATATTTATAAATAACTTGTTAATGGAATGAACAAGGAGGAGAAATTAAACCAGATAATGCAGTAGGGATTTCTAACGTGTCAGACTTAGAAATTTCAACATGAAGTAGATTCAAATTTGTTGCAGTAGGGGTTCCTTGAGGATTAGGAATTTTCACACGGTATTAGAGCATTGATTTTGAAACAGGAAGAGCAGATCTAGCACTGAGCAAAGAGGCCAATAGCTGCATTTGGCAGAAATTCGAATCCCCTTCAAGGGATTGCGCAGTCCTTGTTGGGAAGCAAATATTATGAGGAAATATCTCTCTAAGAGAGTCAAGAGAGAGGTACGATTTCCAGTTGATGAGCTTGCAGATGCAGTGACGCAGAGCCTCAACGCAGTTTCTGTTGGGGAAAAAATCCGTCGGAAAATAACAAATACGCATAGAAGGGGAATTTTCTCCTCAAAGAACTTTTCTTGCCAAAAGTTCAAATTTCTCACTTGTTGGGCAGCAGTGCTGAACATTGACTAGATGAGTCAATTCGACAGTTTGGGTGAGATGGCATCTCTTGGGCTCAAAGATCAGGACAGGTTGGAAGGAGCTTCCAACCATGTCATATGGAATACTAGAATCTTAGCTGTTCTGGAGGAGTACGATCTCGAAGCCTACGCCAAGAGTGTTATGGTTGTTCCCGCTGACAATGATCCAAAGAAGAAATACAAGGCTGAGCAGGGTGTTATGTTCCTATACCAATAGGTGTCATATATCATGATTGACTTGGTTTAGTTCTGAAAAATGTACATACCTTTGCTTGTTGCAAATGTTTTCCATATTTGTAAAAAGTTAAAAAATGTAAAGAGGGTATACCCTAAAAGAGAAATCAAAGGGTAAAAAGAATAAAGAAAAGGTCAAAAAATGAAAGAAAATGAACCCCAAGAAAAAGGAAAAAGGCCATGAAAGTGTGCAAGTCCAAATGCCATTGCTACTTTACTTTTTGTATAATGAAGATTGTGTGCAACTTGTTACTTATGCCACAATCCATGGTAACCAAATAGTTTAATCTTGGTTATTCCATGTTTTCAATTTCATGCTTAGAGATAGGGAAGAAAATCTGACCAAATTGTTTAATCTTGGCAGATAAGTAGATAGGTAGAGTGAATAAAAGGTGCTTAATAGTTTAATCTGAGCCCTTGGATGTAATAAGGTTAGATAGGTTTCCATTGTAAAAGAAAAAGAAAAGTTTGATATGGGTTTGCCAGTTTAATTGCACCCTAATAAAAGAAATAAAAATGGTAGGATGTGCGGATGGGTAAGTAGGTGATTGTTACAGAATTATGTATGATGAATGGTTAAGTTAAAAGCTCAAATCTTTTGCTTTCATCACTTTGACAAAGTATGGATGACAATGAAGACATTTACATGAGAGACAAAAGTCAAACCAATTAACCTCCTCACTCATTTTTCCCTAAACTTTATTGATTTCCCATAAATACTAAAGGCACCAACAACCTCAAAGTTAAAGGGGCTCAGAGCATTTCTCTGACTTCTGGAGGGACAGGACCCTCGGCCCAATAACTTGTAAGGCCTAAGTGCTAAAACCTCTCCATGAATCACTCATATCCTAAAATGCTTTTCCTAAGTAAAATCATTATTTACTTAGGAAAATAAAGGTTCGATTGCGAGATGATTTCAACAAAATCACATAGAGAATCATTTGTCGACGCGTTTCGAACCAACTAGTGTGGTTCATCGTCAGGACAAGTTGAGGAACAATTCTGAGCGATTAGTTAAATAGAGTATGCAGGTCTCTTTAGTAATTAATAATCTTAATTATTCACCCTAGACGTGTATTATTCGTAATTAACCATTGTAATATTATTCATTTTACTCATATTTTACAAAATTTACCCTAAAATAATATTATTAATAATATTTAAGTTGAAATTCAATTATAATTATATTAGCTTTTAGTTAACTGTAATAATATGGCTAAAGGAGCTCTAAGTACAATATTTTACTATTAATAAAATATTTTAATAATTTTGATGTTAATATATAATATTGCAACTAAAAAATAAAATAAAAAATAAATAATTATACTAATTAATGGATAAAATTATTACTTAATAAATAAAAAAATAGGAATATATATATTATATATATATATAATATATATATATATATTATATATATATATATATTATATATAAATTTAACCTTACCCTAGAATATTTATTTGAAGTTTATATATTTAAGGAGTTTGTCTATAATGCGAATTTTTTGGAGATTCGGGTGACGGAATCCGTGGAAGAAATGAGGTTTAATCTTAGATTTTTAGCAGTTAAAACTGTTTTTTAATGCATTATCTTGGATTCATTGCCCTGAAAAACCCCTGGGAGCCATTTGTTGTGGCAAAAATAGCTATCAAAACTTGGGATTCCAATGAATATGCTGCGGATTTTGGGCTAGAAAATCTGCCGGAAAAGCTTTCAAAAAGTCGCGTTTACTAGATACGTGTGCATATATAATATTAGGCTTAGAGTTATATATAATTTGCAACTAAAAATAAATAAAAAGTGTTAATTTAATAATTATAATATAATAAATCTATATATATATTAAAAAAAAAAATTACCATGGTCTATTATTAAATTATTTGAAAAGTTAATAATTATGGTAATAAATTAAACCATGGTCTCTTTAATGATTATATTTTTGGATAATTTATCGTACCTTGACCCTTTCCCCTAGGCCCTGGTCTAATTTAGCCGTTAAGGGTCTTTTTAACCGTTGCTCGTTCATATAGCCTTTGAAGGACCTACATACTCTATTTAACGGACCGCTCAAAATTGTTCCTCAACTTGTCGTGACAATCAACCACACTAGTTGGTTCGAAACACGTCGACAAATGATTCTCTATGTGATTTTGCTGAAATCATCTCGCAATCAGGTATGGATCACAGAAGTCTAAACTCTTTAAAATAAAGGTTCCTTATAAACCCCCTCAGACACATTTTAGCCTAAGTTATAATGTTAGAGATGAAATGAATTTTCGAAGACATTTACTTAGCGCTTTTTCTTTTTCATATTCATATTAATTGTTATTTTTATTATTATTTAACTCCCAAAAACAACAATCCTTTCCCGTATTAATTAGTTAAATCCCAAAATAAGTAAATATTCCCGCCCCATGGTTTGCAAAATAAACCATAATAATGTTAACTTAGTTGGATTAATTAATCAAATCGCGATTAATTAAGAGCCAGACCCCCGATGTGCTAATAAAAAGGGATTAATTAATCACTTGGATTAATTAATAACTTCTCCGCCAATCATATCATCCCCCATGTAATTAAAGTCTTTTAAATTATCATCGGGCCCCTCCATTAACTCCCTATCACTTCCCGCTACCGACTACCGTCCGATCAAACTCTCCACATCCAACGACTCTCGCCCATATCACATAGACCTTTGGGCCGAACGTTAACCGCGTGATACGAGCAATTTTGACTTTTCGCCGGTGCTATGTGTCACTCAATCTATGGCATCGTGCGACCCTCCACCAAAACTACCAACCTTCCTACTGCAGTGCGATGAAAACCATTACCACTCCTATTTACCGCCTCCACCAAACGACAAAATGTCCCATCAATCCGTTGTCGCCAATTGTCCTTTTCATTCACCCGCCAAAAATCATTGACTTTGTGCATAAAAACAAAAATGTTCATTGTTTTCCCTTTTCCTCGAGAAAGCAACTTCTGCTTTCCATGCACGCACAAAGTACGTCCAGTCCATCAACTAACTTCCAACTGTCAACCACCATCAGTTGCTGAAATCCATACCACTGCGGATTGCTGTGCGCACCCTAAAATCTTTCTCTGTAACCATTTGTCCAGACAATCGACCAAAAACAGGTATTTACCGCATTTCCCCCTCAGAAACATTGTTTTGTACTAAACTTCATCTAAATTAATATAAATCCAAATTATTCAGTACAATTAAGCTATCTTATTAGCTCCCAGCTTCCCCAAGCACTTGTATTTCCTGAAATTCCTTGAAAACCCCCAAATTTATTCCTTGAAAACATAAGAACCAAGGATGGAAGCTCCCATTGCCCTAAACATTGCTCCTATTGCCACTCCCCACAGGGATTTGGATTACCTCCCCTTGGCCGATAAGGATTTTCAAATCAAAGACCTTACTTTTGATGATAGCCCCTTGAAATTCTATTGCAGGTACCGAGACAATTACTGAACCATTCTGATAAAATAGGTCTTTGGGAGTCCAACCTCCCCAAGTATCAGTTCCCCACTGTCCATATCTTCCTAGACATTGTTCACCAATTCCATGCAAATTACAACCCCAATCTGAGAGTTGTAATGTCCTCTAACCAGGAAGTTTTTTTCACCATTACAACTGAATCCATAAATGAAATGTTGCAATTACAGCCTGGCTAGAACCTCACTTCCCTTTCCATTGCAGAATTACTTGAGAAATCTACCAAGCTGTCCAATTCTGAAATCAACAAAGTCTGTCAGACTTTCATGGAAGAAAAATACAGGCCCAAAGAACCCCCTCGTTATATGTCAAGCTACTTTACACATCTGGGCTAGGATATCATCACCATGATTGCTTGCATTTTGGGTTTTACTACTAGTGAGTATGTAGATGAGTTGACCTTAGCCTTCATGACTATTTTTACCCCTGGTCAATCTCCTGCAGCTAAATTTGACTATGTCACATTCATTGCAGACAAGATACATGACCAATTTATGAGATTAGAAAATGAGAGTCTTTAAATATTCCATAGTCTTGTATCATCTTTTTCTTTACTACCAGTCTGATAAATTCCCTTTCTCTGTCCAAAAACTTGATACTAGAGGGAATCCCAAGTCTGTTGTCTTCTGGACTTCAAATTTTCACTATTTAGCTTCTTCTCCTTATTCTTATATAGATTTTATTGATCATTTTGTCCATCCTATAACTACCATGTTGATAGGAATTCCACCTCCTAGAATCAGTGATGAAATCAAAAGAATCCTTCAATTATCCAAGCAATACAGGATTGGTGACTGGTATTTATACCAAAACCATACCGAGATCAGAGTTTATGGGTGTGAATTTCCTCCCTACAAATTTCCCAAATATGTCCCCATGAGATTGTTTGCCCTAGAGTACTACATGCAAATGATAAACTTTGATGAAATCCACTTCATGAAGGCTAAGAAGAAAGCCCAGTTAAAATAAAAGACCACCTAGGACCATTCATTTGCAACAACAGAAAAGTAGGGAAAGAAGCAGAGGAAATCCTTGAGAGAATGAGATTGAAAAAGAGTTTCATCTGGCCTTATGATCCTCATAGCTTCATTAATGACAGAAGACAAAAGTATAAGTTGTCCCCCCTACATGTATCATAGAATTCCAGAGAAAGAACAATATGCAAATCAAAATGAATGGGTGGAGGGAACACTTATAGAACTAAATACCACACAAGTTGAAGTAGAGAATGTTATGAAAGAGTTAGAAAAAATACTTGATTTGGATTCTTTTGGACAGGTGCATGCAGAATCTTCACAGAGACCAACACAGGAGCCGAGTGCACAATCATCAGAACAACCAGAGACTATAGAACTAAGGAGAGATTCAGGGTCACAGAGCATTTATGAGGAATTGACCCAAATAGGAACAAACATGGGCAATCCTCCAGTATTGCAGACTCCTCTCAATGAGGAACAAAATCAGAAAAGAAACAGGAGTGAGGCTAATCCCTCAACAGTGCCATTAGATCATGTATATGTCAAAAGGACAAGATTGAATCCTCTATCCGAGCAGGAGTATGAAGAAACCAAAAGTGACACAATACAGACCACAGTAGCAGGAGGGACACCATCTGCGTCCCAAACTCAGGCATTAAGCAGACAACCAAGTGTGGAAGTGTCATCCTTCAGAGTAGCATCAGAACAAAGCCAGGATTTGAAAGAAAGGTACAAAGAGATCAATACTAGGAATGAGTAGCTCAAAGCTCAAACCTATGCCAAATATATGAAAATGGCTCCCACCAATCAGACAAGGTTGGTGTCAGCTTTCGACATCAAAGAGGGAAAAATGCAGATGAGCTTCTTGAAGCCAACAGTGCAACAGCCACAGTCCATGGCTGATTACTTGAAGACCAATTTTGAAGTTCTTGCTAAAGACATCCACTCAATTGATCAAATTGAGCTCCACAAGCAAACGAGTGAGATGGTCTACTCCACTTTAACCAGTAAAGCCATCATTTCACATCAGTTGCAAAATTCTTTGAATAACACTACAACACAATTACAGTTAGAAAAAGCCTCTTCTCATGCTAAGGACACTAGAATAAAGTCATTAGAAGATCTAGTGATTGAGTTGGGTCATAATCCCAAAGATATTAAGGCAGCTAAGGGTTTGATAAAAAATAAGAATGAAGATATTGCTGCACTTAAAAAACAACTTAAGCTCTCCCCCCCCCCCCTCATACATCCACAAAATGCAGAAGTTATTGAGAAATAGAATGAGGAAGAACTTATGGACTTGGTCCTTAAGTTAAATGAACAACTGAAGGAAACAAAATAAGAATTGGAAAAAGCCTTGCAGTCTAAACAAGGTGAGTCAACCACCATGCCTCAGACTATAGTACCTATAGTTTCTACGACAGTGCCATCCACTATTGCAGCAGCTTTGGCACCTAATTCTCCCCTAACAACATCTCTTCTAGTAATAGCAACAAGAGGCACTTTTGAGACAACAATAACTTCAAAACAACAAACAAAGGACTTAATCAAGTCCATGGAATAAATGAAAATCCAAGCAACCGAGATACATAAATTAAAAGAAAAGGTTTCTAGCTTGGAGCACAATTATGAGATATCACATATTAACTACACTGAAGAAGAAAGAAAGAACAGAAGGATGACTGATAGAATAAAAACTTTAGAGAAGGACTTAACATTTTAAAAGCCCTTCAAAGATATCAGAGAAATTTTATGGACCAATATCATTAATTCCATTAATGATATTTGGTCTTCTATTCAGATTATCTTTGAACATATTAATTTGATGAAGCTAGCTCCAGAGGAAATACAAAAGACCGGAGAAGAATTGTGGGAGAAACCTGAAGAGGCAATCCAATTAATCAATTTCTTGAATAGCCAAAGCAGGGAAGAACTGGAACAAAAGGATATAGAAGACCAGATTGGTACCATCCTTGAAATAAAAAGAGTTCTGACCAAAAATAACTTGATGCTTAACCTAGAAAGAAGTTGTCAAAGTATCCAAGAAGACATTGATGGGTTTATGACAAAATAGAACATTCTGAGAGGGAAAGGACTTCCAAATTTATTGGTCATAAACGACAAACTGATGAGGCATGAAGACTACATTGACGTACTGCACCAACAGGCCAGAAATCAAGCCAACTCTTTTACAGTGAAAGCACTACCTACTGGAAAAGTGCTATATGATGGCTTAGAAAACCTTTTTTATATTGAGCATGAAGTGACACTTGTTCACAACTCAACCCAACTTTTCAAAGCACACTGAGGCTGATGAAATATACAGAAAATTGATCAGGATGAAGATACCCAACGAAGACTGGTGGGCTGATATGCTCGAAATCCTGTAAGTTATTATGGTAACTCTGAGGTAAAAGAAAATATTCACTAAGGTAAAATCTGGTAAACAGGTAAAGAGTATCAGTAGGGAAAAGTAAATAAGAATCCAGCACACAATTACCAAAACAACAGCAAGAGGCAAATTCGAGCTTCAACGTCCAGCTCTTCCATGAAAAAAGGGACAACAACAATCAGTTTTACATCTGTCTCTATAATTTTGTAAAAGATATTTTGTATTCCCTAGAATAAATCTCATGTAGTTATGAGATATTTTGATGTATTTTTTGTATAAATACTTCTCCATTCGAAGTATTGAGGGTGGATTTTATAACATCTTTGTAAGTCTATGCTGTAAAGTTAAGAAAATTGTTGTAATCATATCTGGATTTTTGCTAGAAAAGGAATGAAAGTTGAGGACATTTCATCAGATTCTCGTGCAGTCTAATTGCAAATAAGTATTCTATCCTTGTGATTTTATGTGTTTTCTATGTATTGCAATGTTTCATGCATCTGAAATCTAAATGGTAAAATAGTCAAAGTATATCATAATTAGCTTTATTGCTCTCTACTATCAATAGTTTACCATTTACATGTTTTCTTCTAAACTATTTTGATAAAGGAATTCTTAATTGCTCCTTTATCCCTGTAGTTTTTTCTATTAAGTCCCTGGTATAGGATTCTTAATTGCCTTATGTTGGTTGACCTATCTTCCTTTCCTCTTTCTGACCCTAACTTGAGGATTCTTGATTGCCCTCTTGTTTCGAGCAGAAAAATCATCCATTCAAGCCCCAAAGTTTGTTTTTACTCTGTTATCCTGCCTATTGAAATCCTACCTCAGCAATTTGACTTATTCCAGTGAACTATCCCTGTTTGACTCCATAGCCCAATGGCCTAAAAGCCTAGTTTTCCCATTTGTTTCAGAACTCCACAACTCTCAAACAAAACAACCTCCTTGAATATTTATAACTAGCCTAAAAATATTTTCAAACAAAGCTAAATCATAAGGAGAGAGCCCTCTCTGTGTACAGATTAGCTAGATTTTGTACTTAAAAGATTGGTTTGTGGTTACCTCAGATCCTTTCCTTCTTCCAATAACTTCAAAGGAAAATATGAGTGATAACACAGGGGAAGGCAAAGAGGTTCATTCTCTATGGAGTTTGAGATCATGTGGTCTCACACTTGCAGGGAAAATATATATCCCAAGAGATGTGGGAAGCTTTGTCTTCACTGTATGAAGGCTCTTCCGAACAACGGAAGATGTACCTAGAACAAAAGTTGCAGCAGACATTGATGTAGAAGGGATAAGGAGTTAACTCCTATCTTCAATGTCTTCAGGACACCAGAGACTAACTTGCTGCAGTGGGGTCTACTCCTGAGTCTACCATGATGGTAAGGACGACCTTGAATGGAGTCTCAGATGAATGGAAAGTCTTCGTCCAAAGTATATTGGGCAGGGAAAGACTACCTTCATAGGAGGAGATGTGGGCAACGCTTCAACAAGAAGAATTAAGGAGGGACCTAGTCAAGGTCAACCTCAATGGCAGCCCCCCTCTACGAGGTCCGGTGCAGCGCCCTGGGGAATTTTTTTTTGGACCCTATATTGGGTTAGGCGAACCTACCTATGGTTTTGTGCATGGTTTTCGCACATGGTTTTAGACGCGATGGTTTTCGGTCCATGGTATTGGATGCTTCGATATGTATAAATATGTATTGTAATATTGAAAGGAACATAATGAAAAATCAAGCTAGTAGTCCCGGTTTTGGGATCCAGGGGAAAATCTCTGTGTATATGTGTTTTATGTGTTATGCTCTTGC
>APFE030402537.1:0-12955 GCA_000404065.3 Pinus taeda
TGTACTTCAAGAAAGGATGAGGATGGGAAGCATTGTTTTGTGCTATTTCTATTATCCAACCAGATTGGATAAATGAAGCAAGGGATGAATGGAAGAAGGACAAAGAAGTATGGCCACTTATTCAAAAGTGGCAAAAGATCCCAATTCAAACAATATTGCCAGAAGTTGAAGAGGAAGGAAAAATCATATTGGAACCTGGAGCAGTCACAGAAACAAGAACTCGAGAACTACGAAATCGATCAATTTCAAAGTATCTCATAAAGTGGAAGAACTTACTCACTGAAGATTCCACATGGGAGGACAAGAATTTTATATAGAAGCATCAAAAACTACTTGAGCGTTGAGGACAACACTTTTTGAAGGAGAGGAGCATGTTAGGCCCTTATACTACTATTGCAACCCCTTATTGTTATTAGTACAACCCCTTATTATATTGATGTACCCATGTAGTACCCATATTGTTACTATTGTGCCCCATAGAAGCCCACTATTGTTATTATTGTGCCCTTACATTATTTTTGTTATGTCGGCTCTGATTATATTATGACCTTAGATCCTATATATAGAAATGCGGTATTTTCATTTGTATCATCCAGAATTGTTTATTTATGTAATGTAAAGGAGGTTTCCCCCTCGAAGAGGCTGAATTCTAAGGCGTTGATCTATCTTTTCTTGAGCTGGTTTCATAACAGGCAGCCCCAAAGGAGGATGAATCCGACCCTCAAGGACATTGTCAAAGAAGAACTGCAAAAGTTGTTGGATGCAAGATTCATCTACCCCATCTCTGACAGCGAATGGGTTTCTCCTTTGGTGCTATTGCCAAAGAAAAATGGGAAGTGGAGAATCTGTGTAGATTATCGGGAACTAAACAAGGCCACCAAGAAGGACCATTTCCCTTTGCCTTTCATAGATCGAGTGTTAGATGGCCTGACAGGGAAGAAGTTCTTCTCCTTCCTAGATGGGTTTAGTAGGTACAACCAAATCCAAATCAGCCCAGAAGACCAAGATAAGACCCCTTTCACTTATCCATGGGGTACCTTTGCCTACCGAGTCCTTCCTTTTGGGTTGTGCAATTCTCCTGCCATTTTCCAGAGAGCAGTACTGAGCATATTTTCTGAACTGGTTCATGATTCAGTGGAAATTTGTATGGATGACTTTACCCCTTATGGTTCTAACTTCCAGGAAGCTTTGACTAACCTAGGGAAATTTTTAGCCAAGTGTATTGAAATGAACCTATCCCTCAATCCTGAAAAATGTGAATTCCTAATGACTGAAGAGACCGTGCTAGGTCATACAATTTCTTAGCAAGAATTACAGGTGGATCCCAATAAGATTGCTATCATCCAAAGGGTCCCACCTCCTCAAAAGGTAAGAGATGTTCGGATTTTTCTAGGCTTAGCAGGGTATTATAGAAGATTCATTAAGGATTTTAGTAAGCTATCCTCTCCATTGTTTGGTCTTTTGGGAAAATATGTTGAGTTCATATGGACTGATAGCTGTCAAGAGGCTTTGGATGCCTCGAAAGGTAAGCTGGTAACTGCCCCAATCTTGAGAGGTCCAAACTGGGCCCTACCTTTCCACATTCACATAGATGCCTCGAACAAAGCAATAGGAGAAGCCTTAGGGCAAGTTGAAGAGAAGATTCCTTATGCCATATACTTTGTTAGTAAAAACCTGTCCAAGGTAGAATTAAACTACACTATGACCGAAAAGGAGCTCCTAGCTGTATTCCATTCCCTAAACAAGTTCAGACACTACATCACTGGCTATCAAACATTCGTACACATTGATCATGCTGCAATTAGGTATTTGATGAATAAACTAGATGTAAATTCTCATATCATTAGATGCTTACTTTTATTGCAGCAATTTGATTTGACAATTATTGATAAGCCAAGTGAGGAAAATGTTGTTGCTTATTTTCTGTCTAGACTAGATCTGCCTGCAGGTGAAGAAGGAATGGTGGATGATCAAATGCTAGATGAACACCTATTTGCTATTTCAATACTCTCTCCATGGTTTGCTGATATAGCAAATTATTTGGTTTCAGCACAGTTTCTGCATACTTGTCCTCAAAAGAGAAGAGCAAGTTCATGAGGAAAAGTGCCCCATTCACTTGGATTGGGGGCAATCTTTTTAAACCTAGCCCAGATCAGATTTTGAGGTTGTTAGTGTCAGTATCTTCATCCCTCCATCAGAGATCAAATTCTCTTGTTGCATTGCATATTAGGTGTCTCGCTTAGTCAGTTGCATTCCATTATGAGCATGGATCATTTGACGGAAGTGGCTTGTGGTACATTCGCCCTCATGCCCTTTACCTGCTGATCCATTTCCATTCATCAAGATTTTCTGCAGTCACTTTTTGTCTTTAAATTGGCAAAATTAATTTGTAGGGTTTCAGTTTCATTAGGTCTAGGGTTTCATCAAAAGGGTCCCCGAAATGTCCAATAATGGTCAATAGGCACATGAGGAGGTTGAATAAAGTTCTAGTACCAATAAATTCATAATCACTTGCTCAAAAATGTATTTTTCCTCAAAAATCTGTTTTGAGGAAAAACAGAGTATTTTAGGTTTTTATTGTATATATTCATGTAATTTTAGTTCTTTCATATGTAAATAACTTCAGTGGCAACCCTGGTCACCTTGCCAAGCTTCAGCTGCTCCATCCCCTGCAAGGCAAACAAAAATCAAGTCATTAAGTTCATCAAGAGCACAAATAAAGTAAATTGTCGAAAAACAAAGTTGAAAAGTAAGTTACAATGCAAACATTATAAAAGTAGGTTTTATGAATCAAAAATTAAAAGCTCTTGTATATAAATCACTTTTCATGATTCAAAAAGCTCATTTTCATTCAAAGAACAAAGATTGAGCAAAGTGGAGGTCGTGTTGAGCAAAGGAAGCAAGCTTGGAGAAAAATTGTGCAAGTTTGTGGGCGCGGCGCATACAACTGGCGCGACGCACTAGGTTGCCCTCTACAGTTTTAAATTTGTACTAGCACGACACATGCAAGAGGCGCAACGCGTTGGGTTTGTGGCATGATACATAGAGTTTCCAAGCCCGATTTCATCAAAAACTCCCTCAAATTTCCAAAATTTCTCAAATTTTCTAGTGTGCAAGTAAGTCAAGCCCTTTTCCTTGCTAGTGAAAGATTTTTCTTAAAAAGTTTATGGTGGTTGTGTGAAAAAAATCAAACCCTACTTCCTTGCAATTTCTCAAAAAAAACCATTGCTTAGGGTTTGCATCTGTCATTTTGCTGCCAAGTCCCACTTCACCATTCCCTTACTCTTTGACTCCTCCATTTATTTTCCCATTTCATCCACTCATTCCCTAACACATATTCCTAAAAAACAAATCATTCACCCCTATATCCAATTCCCATTTTCCAAAATCCTAACTACAAATCCCCAAACCCTAATTGTTGTCCCTAAGCTTACATGTTGTTCCCTAATCCCCTATTTCCCAAAAAACTTGCCATAATAGTCCGAAAACCCCTCATACCCTCTCCCTCCACAGTCCCTCATACCTTCTTACCCTTGGTGGCTAAAAATCAAAAACACCATAAATCTCTTCATACTCATCAAGAAAACTCACATACTATCAAACATGGAGTCTGATCCTTCATATGACCGAGATGAAGATACACACAGTGACTCTCCTACAGAAATACATGTAGCAAGGAGACGTCACAAAGGTGGCAAACATATATAAGAGGAGCCTACTACACTTGCTGAGATGCAGGCCTGCCCTCTTGCTATCACATGCTTCCAACACCAATGCTATTATGAGTTCTGTGAGATGGTGGCTAGAGTCCAGTATCATCATGAGTTGGCCCAGTTGTTTGTACTTCATCTTCATAATGGCCAAGCCACTCTAGCTGGTGTAACATTCACTTTAACGCCGGAGTCTATTTCTCTAGCAACCGGCATTCCTAATATTGGAGAGTAATGGAATAAAAGGCAACAAATTGACAGGGAACATTATGAATCATACATCAAGCCTGGTTATTTGAGACAACTCAACAAAGTTTTTCCCTTTCGATACCTGAAAGATTCATATGCTCCTTTGATGAAACTTATAATGAAATATTTCAACTGTGAGGGCCGGTTTTCTCGCCTATATGCCTATCATATCAGATTGTTGATGCACTTTACCAGGGTGAGAATGATGAATCTTCCCTACTTCGTGTGCCGAAATATTGAGAAGATGACCACCCTAGTACAACAAAAGACTCCTCAGCAGTAGTTTAACAGTATATATCATTTTGCTCTCACTAAAATTGTGATCATGCATGAGCTTGGTTTGTAGGGCATCTCATGGGAGGATTTCATTTCTCATGAGTTCTTCACAACTCCTCAGGGACCTCTAGAGGATTTTCATGAGATAGTTGGACCTTCACATCAACAGGAGGGTCATGAGAGACAGACTGCTAGTGTGTCAGTGTTTGTCACCTATCAAAATGGCACTAGACGGTTGTTCGCAGCAGCAAAGCAAGTACTATCTCCACCTGGGGTGGAAGGGGTCTCACTTCCTTCATCGGCACAGTAGGTTCAGGACAAGGGAAAGAGGCCATTACATGATGAGAGGCCTTCAGGTGAGCAGAAGACCGATTTCATTCTCATTGAGGGTGATGATATTGATTTGGGCCCACAAAGCTCAAAGCTCAAAGAGGTTATCCAAGAGCAATAGGCGGACATCAATGCTTTGTCCCTGAACTTAGAAAGAGCTAAATGGATAATAAAGTACCTTGAGAAAATAAATAAGCAGCTTGAGGATCAGCAAGCAATTATGGAGTTGCAAAACATACGAGAAAACTGTTAAGCTGCCAAAAGGAGGAAGGTGAAGCTCACATCACTTGAGCAAGAAATCAATGTTGATCAGGAATCTTGGCTTGAGAGGGCTAATATCCACTTAGAAATGTTGTTAGAGAAGGCCAACAGGGAGAAGACATTGTTGAGGCATATGGAATATCATTACATGGCGAGAAACAAAGTGTGCAAGGCAAGAATCGGGAGCTTGAAAACAAAGTTGAAGAGGGCATCGAGGAGGCAAAAGGAGCAAGATAGACTTCAGGTATTGGCTGAGGCTTCCTTGGCCCAACACAACACTTGATGGAGAAGAATCAACCCAAATTTAAAAAAAATTGGGACACTTTTTGCATTTTTTTAATTTTTGGGCTAAAACACAGAATTTTCTGCCCTATGCTCCGCGCCACCTGGTGCTTGCTTTTGATGGAGGCCTCCAAATGAGAAAAACTAAACATTTTTGGATTTTTCATAAAGAAAAATGCTTTTATACCAATGGCTAAGAAATTTTGATAGGTTTTAAGCCCTCAAAAAGGTCAAAAACACCCAAAAAATGACCTTACTGCCCCTATTTTGACACACATGAAGCAGTGTTGGGAGAACTCAGCTTTGGAGGGGTAAATGGAGGAAAAAGTCAAAAATTCCACTTGTTCTAGAAATTAGACAGGTAGACCTTTCCAACAAGCACACTTGGAAAAAATTTGGACACTGGGAAGGATTCCAAAAGTGGCTGCAAACAGGCACTACACATAGGAAAATCAGCGCGGTGCCTTGGGTAAATTTTGCTCAGTTTGACCAAGAATACTCTGTTTTTCGCCTAGCTTCTTGACAGTTTGACTTCTATCCTTCTTAATGTCAAACTTATGATGTAATTTAATGTAAATTGATGGATCGTGATGTAATTATGTCAAATTTTCACTCATGGAGGTAGATTCATCTATCAAAAAGTAGTTTGCAACTGAATGAATTAGTTCCCTAGTTTCTAAAGGCAAGCTGTTCCACTGCCTAATTTTTAGTTCTCAGTTTAGAATTAGTTTGAAAAGCTCCTAAACGTATGATCTCAATCCCTACAGGATAGAATGAGTTATGGTTTTTCTATATCTTGTGATTTTTCATTCATTAGCATGGTTGGACTTTTGAGGAAGCTTGGAGCTTCATTGTATACTCATCTCAGCAGTTTTGGCTAAGGAATAGACCAGGGTTTGCAGCAGTCTTTGGGATTCATGTGGCACCTTGCTTTGGTATTGTGTTTCCTTCTGTAAATTGTTAGTTCATTTATGTTTTATGTATGCCATTATCTATCTTGCTTCTTCTTAACTAAAACAAACAAGGATAAAGGTAGAATCCATTGAAATGGTCGTGCTCTACCTAGGGTTTGCTTAGTTATTGATGTGTTCAGCTGTATGAAGAGGATCCTTGAGGTTTTCTTTCCCTCTTCAACTCCTCACCTGTCAAAGTCTCTCCATTTCATTCAATTTTGAAGTGTCAAATCAGTTTCCTACCTTGCCCCATAGAGATATCTGCAAAACTGAGCCTCATTCCCCACACCCAAAATCTGCCTTTCCATTTGAGCCAAAAAAACATCATTTTATTCAATCAAATTCTTCTTCACACATACCTAGCCTAATATCAGTATTCATATCAGTCATCTCAAGCCCTATTTGATCATATTTTCCTGAGATTGACCAGGAGAGAGCCCTCTCCCGACCTGGTAGGGCTAGCTATCAGGTTAAGCGTGGTTGGATGTTACCCTAGATCCTACCTTTTTTAGCTTGAGGTAGATTTAGGCCCTAACAGAGGCAATGTGTCAGGGAGGAGGAATTTTTTGACATCCTCCTAACTTGTCATGATGGGCCCTGTGGGGGCCACTTTGCAACAAAGAGGACTGCCTTCAAAATTTTGCAAGCAGGTTACTATTGGCCCACTCTTCATCAAGATGTTAAGAGATATGTTAGCCAATGTGACTAATGTCAAAGGATGGGAAAACCTACTCCAAGGGATGAGATGCCCCTGCAACCTCAATTTACTTTCGAGCCATTTGAGAAGTGGGGCATGGACTTTGTGGTTCCTATCAACCCTCCTTCAAAACAGAAATCTTACATCATTGTGTGTACTAATTACCTAACAAAATGGGCAAAAACAAAGGTGATTAAGGTAGCAACAAAAGAAAAAATAGTTGATTTTTTGAGGGAAAATATCTTCTACAAGTTTGGCTATCCAAGAGAGTTAGTCACTGATCAAGGGAGTCAGTTCACCTCCAATTTGGTTGAAGACCTGCTCACACACCACAAGATTAAGCATAGAACTTCCACCCCTATCATCCGCAAGCAAATGAGCAGGTGGAAATCACTAACAAAACTTTGGAAGGGATTTTGACTAAGGTAGTGAGCAGCAGCAAAAAAGATTGGGCAAATTGATTGGTTGAGGCCACCTAGGCCTATAACACCACTTGGAAAAACACCACAGGGTTTACACTCTATGAGCTGGTATATGGGAAGAAGGCTCTGTTGTCAATAGAATTTGAATATAACACATTAAGGATGGCAGCTCAGCTCGACCTAGATCTCAATCGTGCACAAAAGGAAAGATTGCTTCAGCTAAATGGATTGGATGAATAAAGAATGCAGGCCCTACTCCACTCAGAGGTAGTCCAACTTCAAAGAAAAATATGGCGTGACAGACACCTCAAAGAAAAACAATTCCAACAAGGAGATTGGGCGCTATTTTATGATTCAAGATATAAAGATTTCAAGGGAAAACTGAGGACAAGATGGCTGGGACCATATACAATAGACAAATGCAATGATAATGGTTCAGTCCTTATCCGGACCATAGATGAAGAAGCCATCCCCATGCTCGACAATGGGCATAGATTGAAGATCTATAGGAAGCCCCTTTCCAAGCAAGAGTTCATTGAGAATCTAGGAAAAATAGTGTTGGTAGTGGAGCAGGTCCCTATCTCCACTCCACCCACACCCTGAGCAAACAACAACAAAAAAAAGAGAAAAAAAAAAAAAAAGATAAAGAAAGAAGAAAAAAGCAAAGAAAAAACAGAAAAGGAATAAAAGATCCCTGGGTGAAAACCTCTTGGAGGCGCCCAGGGCAGGCAATGAGGGTGAAAACCTCTTGGAGGCACCCTAGCTGTCTCAAAAAAAAGATAAAAAAGAAAAAAGAAAAAAACCTAACTTCTTTTGAATGAATTGCAGGTTGCAGGAGGGTCACACAAGAGAAAAAGACATGGCGAGGCTGCATACATCCTTCATGGTCTGTCGCTCCATCATTGTTATCCTTTCCCGAGCCTTGGTCTCATTTGTGCTAAAAATTTCGCATACTATAGGAAACTCTGTGTATTCTACAGGAGGCTCTTGTAGAAATCACAGAGAGGCCAAAATCAAGTTCAAAGAAGAACACGAGGGCTAAAAATTTGTCTAGAAGGTTTGTGAACCTTCCTACCACCACCCATCCACCTAACTCTCCATTCCATCCTTGCACACCCACATTTCCACTCGTTTTTTCTTTCCCTACACAGACAAATACAGAAATTATGTTTCTTTCATTCTGTAAACAAAAAAATTAATGACAAATAAAGTAGCAGCGTTCCTTGCTTATTCCTACCTGATACCTTCCATCTTCTCTTTCTTTTTATTTAATACCATCCTCAGCAGTCTTTTTAGCCCCTACTCAAGCATCAGCCTGAATTTTAGAAGGAGAGGCAGTGGCAGGAAATCCTACAGGATTCCTGTAGCAGCTAATCCCTTCTAAAAAAAAACTCTAGAGACAGGGTCTGCACAGCAGGATGTATGAAGCATGCAAGGAGCAAGGCTTGATTGAGAAATCACCAGCATAAGCCAAAGGCCGAGCATGCAGAGCACTAGCAACAATAGCAATGAGGAAATAAAGTGCCAAGGTTCGTAGCATGCAGAACACAACAACAATTAACAGGTAAGTGGCTAAACATATTCCTTGATTGCAATAATTTTGTTTACAAACTGCATGAACTATGGGAATGGTCACGATTAAACGGAATCGGTGGCCAACTAACTGGCCACCCTAGTTCAGTTCACACACCCTCGTGGAGTTCAAATGAGCCTCGTCCAATTCAAACTGCAGATTAGATATGCAGTCAGCACGTGTGGCCCGTCAACCCGAGAAGAAAAAATCTTATAACCAATAGTGGTGGTGGCATATAACGGGATGAGGGAGGTGATGGCAGTCAAGCAACATGAAGAACCATTATTACACTGGCATAGGACCAACGGTCCAGATGGGGATAACGTACCCATCTGGCCACCTCACCTCCTCACCGCAAATTACGCCATTAGTTAAGTATAGTGCAGTCTAAGCCTCCACCACCCTTTGTTTCATTTTCATTTATGAAGTTCTCGACTGCAGTACTCGCCTACCACCTTCATAATAGTGAACCAGCCGTTTTCTGCCAGTTTTTCAAAACCCTCCTACCTATCGGGCTCTACAGGAGCACTACTACATTCTATAGGAGCAGGGACACCGTCTACAGGAGGCTTTATATAGGAAGGCCAGAGAGCAACTCTGTAGTAGAAAAAGTCATTTTTTTTGTCAAATTCGAGCTTGAAAATAGGTAGGCTCAGGAAACTGCTCTGCATATGATATATTTATATAAGGTGGTGGATTAAAAATACAGTATTGGGTTGAAAAAAGAAAGGGAAGTGAAGCTTAAAAGTCTGCCTGTATTTTTTTGAGTTCTACACAGTCTCTCCATTTCTTTCTTTACATTCAAAATCTGTCTTTTTTCTTCCTCACATTCTTCTGAAAAAAGGGATGCAACTATAGAAACCAAGCCTATGAAAAAATGAATTTGCAAGTCTGTCTACTCTTTGAAGAAGAAACACTATGTTATATATTCTTTGTCCTGTCAAAGTCTTGAATATTTTTTCAAAAAACCAAGAAGAAAATTCAAGTTAAGAACAATTTGAAGAGGGAAGAATTTCAAATTGATGTTGTAAAGAAGAAGCACATGGGAAATTCCTCCTACAGTTTTAGAAAAAAACAAAACTCAGTTGTCCCTCTATTTCCAGTTTTGGAAATTTTTGTTTCCTCGCCTGAGCACTTTGAGAAACCACTAAACACCATGCCAGGAGGTTTTATAAGAAAGGAGCCTTTGAACTCCAACAAATTGCATGAGCACCTCGAGGTGGTGGCCCTCTTCACCAGGGCAAACTAGATGTCTTTCTTTGAGACAATTCATGGACATGATGAGGAGGTGACTGAAGAATTTTTTCTGTCCTTAAGACCCCACTCGAAAACACATGCTACTATGAGTTTCAGGGGTCTAACCCTAGATCTTATACCAAATTTTATCAACAGAATCACAGGTCTTCCACTTGGGCTCCCTTGGAGCAAAGAGGAAAAAACATTGGGACAAGTTGCTAAAAAGACATTCTTTCAGCCTGATGAACATCCTGCAGAGGATAATAATGGGATCAAAAGGACAAGCTTATATCCTCCATGGAGTGAAGTCAGCTACCATGTCATGAAATACATCACTTGTGAAGGAAGATTCAGTATAGTTTATGGTTATCACTTCAGGTTATTGAATGAATTGGGATATGGGATGGACCTCCCTGCAGCTAGCAAACTCAGTCTCCCATATTTCCTCCTCCAATATTTGATAGAATGTAGCACCAAGTTGAATGCAGGGGTTCCAGACAAGCTGGCCCACCATGGCCTCATTAAATTATTGGTGGAAGATGCCCTATACACATACACCATTCCCATATCTTGGGAAATTTTAAGGAATATTTCTAGAGGAGATGACATCAAAACTTTGATTGTGGACATTATCCCATCTGGCAGTGAGGAGGAGGAGCAGAAAGAGACAATTGAGAAGGAAATTCATGAGGAGGCACAAAATATTCAAACAGAAGGAGAAACAGAGGAGAAGTAGAAAGAAGAGGAGAAACTTGAGAAACCCCTGTTGAGCCTAAGGAAGAAAAGAAAATAGCCTCAAAAACAGAGAAGAGGAAGAGGACAAAGGCTGAGAATAAAAAGCCCAAGAAAGCTCAGAAAAAGACTACCACAGGAAAGGCAGGGACATAGCAAGATAAGGAGAAAACACCACCAGAGGCAGCAGAGACAAAAGCAAAAATAGCATACACAGGAAAAACTACAGGAGATGAAGGAGAAGAACAATAGGAAGAAACAACCCCTGAAATATTGGCAAGGGAAGCAACAGTTGTGCTTGCTACATTGAGTACTCCAACTAAGAAAAAGGGCAAGAGAAAAAGACACACCTCTATGTATTTCAAAGCCTCGAGGAGCACCAGGATTAAGGTAGGCAAGCCCTAGCCACCATCAAAAGAACCCATAATCATTGAGGATGCACTTATTGAGAAAAAGGAGGAATCTCCCTCCAAAATCTCTATCACCTATGAGAGAGGGAGTCCCAAAACCTCCCCTAGAAGGAAAGAATCAAATTGATTGACTCTAAGGCAGTCCTACAGGAAGCTCAAACCTCTCTACAGGAGACACTAGCCAAGCTGAAAGAAACTGAACAAGTGGAAAAGAAGGCAGGAGAACAGTCACAAGAGGAAGGTAAGACAAAAGAAATACTTGAGCCAAGCCCTCAGCCTAATTTAGGCTCATATTACAATCTTCTAGAAGGTGGGAAGATCATCCCACAAAAATTCATTGTGCCTCTTTTCTTTCAATTAGAAAAAGAAAGGGTTAGAACCCACACCTCGATGCAGATTGCTAAATCTAAAGGGGTTGAAGATATAGGGCACATGGAAGACAAGTTGACAGAGTTGAGAAGGGAGTTGGGCATGGTAAGGCACATAGAGAGCATTAGAAGAGCCCAACACAAGAAGAAAATGAACTGCTGAAAAATCACTTAAAGGAATGAGAAACTCAAGGGGGAGACAAGTTGCCAATTTTGGAAGGACAACAACAACAAGAAGGTCCCCTAGCAGATAATGGAGCAGCAGAGAAATAGTAGCAAGAGGAAGAGCCACAGACTGATGTTGAAATGTTGATGAAACAGCAGCAAGAAAAAGAATCTCAGGCAGCAACTGAAGTGCTAATTTTGAAATAGCAGTTGCAGGAAAAGGAAGCCCAGATGGCCTGCATGGCTAGCTGGGTAATCGAGGCCTTGCAGTGCAGACAACTAGCTAGATCCTATGCACTATATCTCAAAGACCAATGGCTCCAATTCCAGATTAAAACATTGTCCTAGAGGAGCACAATCCCATTCCAAAATTATGATCAATTTATGCATTCATGTGATAATAGTTCAGCCAAGGATAAATCCAAATTAATGGCACTATTGGACATGAACTTATGGGATCCAAATGCTGCACTGGGAGACCTACAGCTCATGGCTATGGCTTCTTGGTTGAGCCATGAAGAAAAGAGAGCCGTGGAAATTTAGAAGATCATGACAAAGGAGCTAAGTGAACCCCTCATGATAAGGGCAAAACCAGAAAACCCCTTAGCTCTCATTTATGCCCATCAACACCTTGCAGACAATCCTCAAGTTCTCCCTGATTATGTTGATAGACAAGCACAAGCTATCGCTCATTTTAAAGATATGGAGAGACTATTTGGCAATGGCTACCTTCATGCATGCATGAGAAGGTGGAATACCTCGTCACATAGCCTAAAGATCAACGAATATCACTCCCCAACCAGAATGAGGGAGGTTATGATGAGAGTTCCCCTATATAAACAATCAATGAAAAACTTGAAAGGTAACTAAATTGGTCTTAAGTTCAGTCCTCCACTACAGCTAGGACTGTTGGAAGGGGTTAAAGAGGAGTGTTATAGACATATTTGGGCACTGCAACCTGAATCACATATGTCTATAAAACAAGGGCTCTTAAACCCCTAAAAGTGTTGTTTCATACCCTAAAGGATCATGGTCAACTAATTACATCATTTCCCAGAAGTTCCACCCGAAAAACTACTCAAAACTGGTCAAAACTGACCCATACAAACTGCTCCTTGTAGGTTTTAACCCCGTACAGAAATTACTGCATACGAATTCTAAATCACATGAAAAATAGAAATGCGAGAGCATAACACATAAAACACATATACACAGAGATTTCCCACTGGATCCCAAAACCGGCACTACCAGCTTGATTTTTCATTATGTTCCTTTCAATGTTACAATACAT
>APFE030402542.1:0-18737 GCA_000404065.3 Pinus taeda
GGTTAATTAGTGATTGAATATCTAGAAGAGCGTGTTGTCTTTTATAGATCTGTACGCAGGTTCAGTAAAGCGAGGGCGCGTATACACGCAGTTTAGGTGAAGTAAAGGCACGTATACGCAGGTTGTTCCATACGCAGATGCATATGCACGCAAGTTGCAGACTATTGAAATTGCATATATGCTTTAAGTTGTGATCTAGTTGTTTCTGCTTATCACTGCTGTGTTCTCGGTTCTGTTGTGTGGTTTCTGGTACTGTGTTTGGGTACAACTGGCAAAGGAGTAGCTACTCAACTTCAGATCTAGTTGGTGAAAAGGAGTTTGGTTGATGAAGATTTTCTTGATAACTGTTTGATGTTCATGGATCCAGTCTGAAAATTGATGAAACGTGGTCCTTGGAAGAAAGAGAAGGTTGTAGCCTTATGTAGGCCAACACCTACGTACTAGTATCTTGGCTAGTGCAAGAGCTAAGGGGGTTGTAGCTCCCTTCCAGGAGAGCTAGAAAACGAGAGAGAGTTGTAGCTCTCTGCAGGTTACAGCCTGCGTACTAGTAAAGGACTGCACCAGTACATTGTAAACATAAGTTTCTAATTTAAGGAAAGATAGAGACGAATTGCAGCAGGTGGTTTTCACCCACATTGGGTTTCCACCTTATATCTGGTGTTCTTGTGTGTGATTGTCTTTCTGCTCTGTTTTTTTACTGTCTCTAGTTACTGGTTATTTGATGTTGCATCTCAGATTAACAAACATCATCTTAAAGTTTAAGTAAATTAAAAGTTTGCTCTGTATACGCGGTTTTACTTCTGAATAGGTGCGTATATACGCGGGTTGAATTAAATGAAGTAGCGTATACAATTTGGTTTTTGAAAAGGATTATTTGACTTGATAATACTGATTCACCCCCCCCCTCTCAGCATTATTTCCAACAATAAAATATTTGTGACTCCATTAGGTTATATCCATATGATGATGATGATATATTTTGAAGATCTCGGACAAACAAACACCAAATTGGTGTATGAGACTCCTTTGTTTTTGGGACAGGGGACCCACTCCCAATTGGTATTTGACTGTAAATTCTACATGCATGTACATACTTTGTCCCCTATGGATTTGAACATGTGACTTTTTACGAGGAATATGTTTTATAATTAATTGTAATATATTAATTTTGTTAATTGAGAATGTGAAATGTTTGTAATATCATTAAGACTTGAATTAATTTGATAATTATTTTCAAAACTAATCATTTAGTATTCAAAAAATATTTATCAAATGATCTATACCAAAATTTTGTTCAAAACAATATTTATATGTAATTTGTTATTGTAAAATAATAATGATATGTATACATGATAATATTTTTATTTTATACATTTTCTAAATTAATATTTTAATTAATTTAATATTTTAAATTGTATTGGTTCTAAAATTCCAACTAATAGATCATATTGTTTATATATATATTCATTAAATAACAATAATATTGTAACTCTAAGAAAAATGCTTATGAAATTTTGCAAAATAAAATGATAAATAATCTTTTAATATATTTTAAGTCATATTGTGTTTTTAAAGTAAATAATATATTTTAATTTGTGTTGTGTTTTTAATTTAAATAGTTTTTTAACCATTTATTAACTATAATTAATATGAATGATTTATTTTTAAAAATTAGTTATTTGGTATTATTCAAACATATATAAAACTTATATTTGAATCTCATAATATGGAGTTTGTATGAACTCATCACCTATTGAATTATTATAGTGTGATTTCCCATATTTGACATGTATAATAAAAATAACACGTCATAAATGACAAGTATTAAAATCTCCAACCTGTCAATTTCACGTTTCAATTTTGAAGAAACCTTTCATAACTTTTGATACCCATTTGGCGGTTGCATTTCAGCTCCTAAGTTGTGGTTGTGGTATTATGAATCTCCTACCATATTTAGTTATCCAAGCTATTTAATTATAATAAATATGTCGAAGGCTCGAAGCTTGAAATATTGTTGATGTTCCCACCACCTAAGTTGTTTTTTGATTGAATAGACTTCACTAAAGTGGAAGCCTCATCTGTTGATTGATCTTATTCATTGAACTAGCTTTAGATAAATCAAAGGCTCATCCAATAAAAATATTATTGATTGAACGATGAACCATGTTTACTGAAGTGGAAGGCTTATCTTCTTTGTTTCCTTTCCTACAATCTAAAAAGTGGATGCACTAGCACTAATAGTAAGTGGTGGTCTGGTTACAGGTGTAAGGGATAATCATTATAATCCTGAAACGATCTCCTCAAGCGCAGGTGGAAGTTCTTCTTCTAATTCCCTTGGAGTTTTATTCATCCGTCTCCAAACTTAGATATTCCACTAAAATAGTCGAATTGCTAAATCTACCTTTGATAATAGAATAACTTCACTTGCCCGGAACTGAAAGAAAACAAAGCTCCAGTTTATAATTTCTCAGGTCTGAAATATGGATTAATCCGCGTATACCTTTACCATGTGCCTACCGTTAGATCGCAGCCTCCACAACGGATGGTTAAGATCATCTGGAATTCAATGGAATTAACCCACAATCGAATTGCTCATCGGATTCGAAATTTTTATTAACCACCATTCACTTTTCCATGCGATATCCATTGGATCTCGCTCCTCCAATCGGATGGAACAAATCAATTGCACTATTAACCTAGTTTGATAAAATATCGTGTATGATTTTGGGTTAAACCTCGACGTTGATTTGTACGTGACTACCGTAGATCTAACGGTTCTATCAATCGGACGTTCTAGGCTTCTTTCTTAGGCTCTCTCGGCTTTTATCGGGTTTTTTCTCCATTCCACCAAGTATTGGCCTTCCACCAAGTTTAGACTATGTTAAACTATATTTCTTTTAAACATATCCCAATTATCCAAACACACATAAATAAATTTTTTAAGTGTGATAACACAAAGTTATATTATCAGCCTCGAATTCTAAAGTCCAAACTGGAAATTAACAATATACAGAGATATTTCGAAGGAATCTAAACCTCCAGGATTTAACCTTTCATGCAAAAAATACACATAGATACAAAGATATGCCAATTATTTTACAATCTAATTTTCCATAACCAAAATCCAGCCAAATCCTCTTACAATAGTTCAAAACTTACATAAATAATTTACATCCAACAATCTGATCCTCAATCCATGGATCGAATCTATCTAATCCTAGATAAATACCTAAACTACTTGATAGTCTCCTCGAGAATCTCGACTAAGTCTAAACTACTTGGATTAATTACAAAATCATTCAAATACTTATATTCTAGCTCAATTCCTATCTAGAAAACTTTGTAAATTGACAGCTAAAGGATCCCTCTCCTTTTCTTGTAAACTTTTTTTGGAGTTTTGGAATAAAATGAAGCCTTTTGTCTTTAAGCCTTATGCTGATGCATCAGACTCCTGAGGACAAAATTCTTCATGGGCTCCTATCCATGAGATCTTCTACAGAATGTCCCAACTTCTGTAGCATGGTTTCTGTCACCCACGTAGCATCAGCAATTGGTTGATCTTTCCACTTGACCAAGTACTAAAAATACACATGCCCCCTTGTTTTCTTAAACACTCTTTTATCCAATATCTTCTCTAGTTGCAATGCCTTTGCTATAGGTAATTGTTTTAACCAATCCACCTCTTGTTGTTCCTTGTCGTCTGTTGTGTCATCTGCCTACCCCTTTTCATACCTGTACAAATCAACAACATTGAAAATTGGAGATATTCAAATACCAGGGGCTAACTCAATTTCATACGCATTTGCAGAAAATTTCCTTAAATATTTGCATGGTCCAATCTTCTTGAATTTTAATTTGTTATACTCCCTTTTTGGAAATCTTTCCTTCCTTAGGTGTGCCAAAACCAAATCTCCAATCTAAAAATTAACTTCTCTCTTCTTCAAATCTACTATGTTCTTGTACTTAGTGTTGTTGTCCTATAGCTTCTATTTTACCTGTTCATGAACTGCTTGAATCTATGAATCAAAATCTTCTCCTAGAGCACTCCTCATTTTAGCTTTACCCAAATCTCTCAATTTAGACACTCCTCTTGGGTGCATTCCATAAACTATATGGAATGGACTCTGCCCTGTACCCCTATTAGGAGAATCATTATAAGCATACTCAGCCTGTGCCAAAACTTGATCCCACTGTTTTGGATGTTCACCTGCAAGGCTTTTTAGAAGATTACCCAAGCTTTTGTTCACAACTTCAGTCTGCCCATCATTCTGAGGATGATATGCAGAATTGAAACTTAGTTTAGTACCAAGTTTCTTCCACAAAGTTCTCCAGAAATGACAAACAAATCTAGTATCTCTGTCTGAAGAAATGCTCTTAGGTAATCCATGCAACCTTACAATTTCCTTAAAAAACAAGTTAGCAACAGGAGTAGCATCGTTGGTTTTATAACATGGAATAAAATGTGCCATTTATTTAAAATATGTCAACTACTACATAAATTGAATCATGTCCCCTTTGAGTTTTTGGCAAACCCAAAACAAAGTCCATACTGACCATATCCCAAGGCCTATCTAGAATAGGTAATGGAACATACAAACATGTGTTTTGGCTTCTTCCCTTTGCATACTGATAAAATTTACAATTCTTCACATACCTTTCTACTTCAGCTCTCATCTTCAACCAGAAATAAAACTGTTTCAACTTCCCATAAGTCTTGTCTGCACCAAAATGTCCTACAAGTCCACCACTATGTTTTTCCTAGATCAAATTTTCTCTCATAGAGCAATTTGGTATGCATAGCTGATTTCTTTTAAATAACAGTCCTTCTTGTATGAAATAATCCAACCACCTACTTCTATCTAACAAAACAGGATTTCCACAAGCTTCAAATGTCTCTCTAAAATCTAGATCTTTATCATACAATTCCTTAAGAAAATCAAACCCTAACACTTGAATTTGACTTTCTTGCACCAAAACGCTTTTTCTACTTAAGGCGTCTTCTACTTTGTTTAATTGACCAGTTATATGTTTTAACACAAAATTAAAATTTTGAAGGTATTCTACCCATTTTACATGCTTTTGGTTAATCTTTGGTTACTGCATAATGTATTGTAATGCAAGGTTATCTGAATACAGTATGAACTCCTTAGACATCAAGTAATGTCTCCACTTCTTCAAAGATTTTACCACTGCATAAAACTCCTTGTCATAAGAAGAATATTTCTTCTTTGACTCATTCATCTTTTCACTAAAATAAGCTATAGGTTTGTCCTCCTGACTTAAAACAACTCCAATGGCTTCTCCACTGGCATCACACTTCACTTGAAAAGATTTATTAAAATCAGGCAAAATCAAAATAGGTTTCTCAGTAATCTTTCTCTTCAACAGTTGGAAGTTCCTTTCTACTTCAACAGTCCATTTAAATGGTTGTCTGTCCTTCTTTATAGTACCAATAATAGAAGCATTGATCTTACTAAAATTCCTTATGAATTTCCTATAAAACCTAGCAAAACCGTGAAAACTTCTTACCTCAAAGACACTTTTTGGTGAAGGCCACAACATTATTACATTGATCTTCTCAAGATCCATCTTTAACCCCTCAGCAGAAACAACAAAACCCAAATACACCAACTCCTCCTTCATGAATGAACATTTCTTTAAATTTGACAATAATTTCTCTTGTTGTAGCCACTGTAAGACATAATTCAGATGTCTCACATGTTCCTCTTTTGATTTGTTGTAAACTAATATATCATCCAGATATAATATCACAAATTTACCTATAAATTCTTTCAAAACTTCATTCATGAGTCTCATAAATGTACTAGGAGCATTTGAAAACCCAAAAGGCGTTACCATCCATTCATACAATCCTTCATTTGCCTTAAAACCAGTTTTCCACTCATCCCCTTCTCTAATTCTGATTTGATGATAACCACTTTTTAAATCTAACTTTGTAAAATATCTTGCTCCATTCAAACAATCCATCAAATCTTAAATTCTAGGTAAAGGAAATCTGTACATGATGGTTATCTTATTGATTGCTTTTGAATCAGTGCACATTCTCTAGCCTCCATCTTTCTTTGGGCTCAACACTGTTGGCACTGTACAAGGGCTCAAACTCTCTCTAATCAGTCCCTAGTCTAACAGTCCTGAACCTGTTTCTTGATTTCTTCATTCTCCGTGGGAATCATCTTGTAAGTTCCTTTATTAGGTAGATTTTCTCCTCGAATCAAATCTATATGATGGCTGATTTTTCTAATGGGTGGTAACTCATCAGGAAAATCATCTACATGATATCACAATAATTGTCCAGCGTCTCTTGAATTTCAATTGGTAAATCAGAAACCTTTGTGGAAGTAATTATTACCTTGGGTTTGCAAACCAATGGAAAACTTACCTCATCTTCTTCCATCTGTTGTAAGTACTCCTTTCCACTAAGGAAAAGGGTCTTTGAATCAGGGTTCTTCGATACATCCTCTTCTTCCATAGGCAGCAATGTACGATTGACACCATCTTTGCTAAATTTATATGTGTTCTTCTTTCCATCATGCATAGCTCCTTTGTCATACTACCAAGGCCTTCCTAGCAATATGTGGCACACATCCATATGCATCACATCACACAAAATTTTGTCTTTGTATTTTCCCAACTACATCTCCACTTCACACTGCTCATTCACTATCAATTGATACCCCCTTTGAAGCCATGAAACCTTGTAAGGTGTTGGTTGTTTCTTTGTCTTCAATTTCAATTTCTCCACCACTTCTATGGAGACCAAATTATCTGTACTACCACTATCAATTATCATCTAACAACACTTCCCTTGAACCTTACACATAGTCCTGAACAAGGTTTTTCTTTGTGCTGGTTCAACAGTTTCCTTAGCTAGTTTTAGTAAAATTTTGTTAACTACCAAAGGCTCTACTTTCTCTGGTACATTTTATTCTACTATTACCTTTTTTTCTTCCTCTTCAGTCTTAGCAAGAATTGCATTCCTCTAATTCATTCCTATGTTTTCTAGGCACTCATAGGCTTTGTGTCCCAGCTTGTTACATCTATAACTTCTGACTTCTCTTCCTCTGCCTCTGCCTCCTCTGCCTCTAGAAAAACTCCCTCTGCCACTTGCATCACCTCCTGTGTGTGCATGCTAGCTTGAGCTACTACTAGCTCCATTTCTAGGTGTTGTAGGCCTTCCTCTACCACCTTGACTTCCCCTTCCTCGAAAAATACCTCTGTTTTTGGCAGCTTCCTCATGAGTTTTTCTTTAGCTTACATTACCATCTGATAAGCCTCTTATACTGTTTTGGGAGATAGTACACTTATCTCATCTTGCATCTCCATTCTAAGACCATTCACATATCTTGCAACCTTCTCATCTGTATCTTGGATTTGTCTTGCTCTTATACTCACTTTATAGAATTCCTGTGTGTATTCCTTTACTGTCATAGACCTCTGTCTAAGATTTTGCATTTGTCTAAATAACGTTTGCTGATAATCACTTGGAAAAAAATTACTTTTCAACCTTGCCACCATTATGTTCCAATTTTTAATTGGTTGTTTACCAAATCTTCTTCTTTCTGCCTGCACTCGATCCCACCAAAGTGTTGCGTGTCCTTTCAGTTTTGTGACAACACACTTCACCTTCTTTCCTTCTTTTGTTTCTTCAAAGTCAAAGAATTTCTCCATGTCATTAATACAGTCTATCAATTCTTCAAGGATCAATCTTCCTATATAAATTGAAACTTCAAGTCTAGGCTTAGATGTGGATCTCAATATTAACTTAAAGAATCTCATTTCAAGAGTTACATCTTATAGGTTCTTCATCTTCTGCAGCTCCAGCTTCAAGTTCACTGACATCTCCAACATCTACATCTCTTCCCATTTCAATTGCTTCCAATCTAGCTTGCATATGTGGCATAGCTTCTAACACTTTAGCATTTGCAACTGGTCTTCCTCTTCTTCGAACACCACCTCTTCCTCCAACTTTGAAAGACATGTGGGATTTATTTTTGTGATCCTTGACATCCTATTCACTGTCAGTAGGCTCCTCCGATACCACAAATGGTGGTCTGGTTGTAGGTGTAAGGGATAATTTTTCAAATCCTGAAACAATCTCCTCAAGCACAGGTGGAAGTTCTTCTTCTAATTCCCTTAGAGTTTCAGTGATCCACCTCCAAACTTAGATACTCCAAAAAAATAGCCGAATTGCTAAATTTACCTTTGAAAATAGTAGAACTTCACTTACCTGGAACCGAAAGAAAACAAAGCTCCAACTTATAATTTCTTAGGTATGAAATCTGGATTAACCCATGTATACCTTTACCACATGACTACCGTTGGATTGCGGCTTCCACAACATATGGTTAAGATCATCCAGACTTCAACGGAATTAAGCCACAGTCAAATTGCTCATCGGGGTCGAAAATTTTATTAACCGCCGTTCACTTTTCCACGCAATATCTGTTGGATCTCACTCCTCCAATTGGACAGCCCAAATCAATTGCACTATTAACCCAATTTGATAAATTATTGCGTCCAGTTTTGGGTTAAACCTTGACATTGATTTGCACGCGACTACCGTAGAACTAACAGTTATGTCCATCGAACAATTCTAGGCTTCTTTCTTATGCTCTCTCAGATTTTATCGGGTTTTTTCTCTGTTCCACCATGTATTGGCCTTCAGCCAAGTTTAGACTGTGTTAAACTATATTTATTTTAAACATATTCTAATTATCCAAACACACAGAAATAAATTTTTTAATTGTGATAACACAAAGTTATATTATCAGCCTTGAATTCTAAAGGCCAAACTACAAATTAACAATACATAGAGACATTTCGAAGGAATCTAAACCTCTAGGATTTAACCTTTCATACACAAAATACACAGAGATATAGAGATATGCTAATTATTTTACAATCTAATTCCACATAACCAAAATCCAGCCAAATCCACTTACAATAGTTCAAAACTTACATAAATACTTTACATCCAACAATCCGATCCTAAATCCATGGATTGAATCTATCTAATCCTAGATAAATACCTAAACTGCTTGATATTCTCCTCAAGAATCTCAACTAAGTCTAAACTACTTGGATTAATTACAAAATAATTCAAATACCTATATTCTAGCTCAATTCCTATCTAGAAAACTTTGTAAATTGACAACTAAAGGATCCCACTCCTTTGCTTGTAAACTTTTTTTGGATTTTTGGAATAAAATGAAGCCTTTTGTCTTTAAGCCTCATGCTCCTGCATCAGTAAGTACCACCTCAACGTTTGCAAAAACCCTCCATCCATTCTTTCTTGCTCTGCACTTTTTGGTTGCAAATTCTATAATTAAATAAAAAAGGGATATTACAAGCCATTTTTTCCAACACTCCTTCCCATCATGAGCTTTTGGGAACCTAATGACAAAAAATGATTTCCCATTATGGGGAATGTGGTGCAATGGTGGGAAAGAAAAAATTGCATTCCACCCTGCAATTACCCAAGTTGATTATGTCTATCTATACTATTTATAAATTAAAGTCTGATTACAAAGGATTTCATGTTGGGAAATTGATGAATAGCTTCAACTTGTTATCATAAGCATTGATTGGCTCAATTAGTTAGCTATTATGGCCTACCCGTTATATCATTTTCAATCTTTTACAAAGTTTTAATATGAGGTAGATTATTAGTTTAACCATGTTCTTTGGATGGCAGTGAATCACCCAAGGGTTTGGTATTCATTAGAAAAATGGATTTGCTTAATGTTTATTTCTATGGAATATGATCCAATGAAAGCAGACTTAAAAATATAGTAATTAAACATGAAATATGGAGAGCCAGATAATGATTCTAGGCATAGGAAATGAAATAAGATGAATGAAATATAACTAAACTATCATCTAATAAATATCCCTAGTAACTTTTATATACGTGAAATCAGAAAGAAACTAAATAACCAGAAATGTAGATCTTCTTGTTAAATTGTTAATTAAACCATCTTCATATGATAGCTAATTCAATTAAATAGTTAATTAAATCGTAGCACAAACAAAATTAACATATAACTATAATTATTTATGCTTAAAGAAGAAAGATAAAAAAAAAAAAAACAATAATGTAATATTAAATAATTCAGATATAAACATAGATAATTGAAATGATTCTAATCAAAGATAAAACAAACACAAAACCAATAATAGTACCAATCTTGCTCCACTCAATTGAGTCATAGAATCAAAATGGTTTAGTGCTTTTAGTTAGAAGGAAATAGTACAATAGTGTAACTGGGCCTTTTTCTTCAGAAGTTCAGAACCACTAAGAAAAGCATTTACTTAAACAATTTTTTACAACTACAAGGAAGGAAATTACTCTTCCTAAATTTTCTTAAAAGTCCCAACAAAAATACAAAAACAAGGAGATTGTTACAATGACAAACCTGATTTGGAATTCTAATCCTTTGAAAAAATTGTTGTGAATGAATCTTTCAAATATTGCCATCTTCATAGAAGCATGCAAAACTTGAATCTTGGAATAATTGAAATGAGACCCTCGGAAAAATACCTAAGAGGCATAAAAAAAATTGGTTCAATTGAAGCCTTGGGTAGGAGGCAAGTTGAAGTTTCCTCCTGTTAGAAAATAGAAGAGATCTAAGAGATATTATACACACAACAAATCACATACTCTACTTTATTGATCACATAAAGAAATTGCATATATAAGAGCTAGATCATCGACTTCTAGATGATAAGATCTGAAGAAGATAGATCTATGACTCATAGACAACTCACACACATAGGGAAATAACAACTTCTAGATTGAGTCCTTGGGATTCACAATTACAACTCATACACATGGGAAACAACCACATCTGGAATAACACCTCGGATACTCATTGACAACTTGTAATACACATGGGACACATGACTCTGAAGCATTACTTCCAACACCCTCCCTTAATTCTTACATGAAAAACACGTACTACAAAACAAAGACAATTTATCTGACTGGTCTTCATCAACACTCACATCCACTCTAGGCAAACGTCGCTCTTTCACCACCACATCTTCGAGCTGTCAATTGAACTCCATTTAAAAAGTAATCGCTTGTGACCATTGTTGATAAAATTTGCAAGATCAACAATATTAACCCCTCGGCTCTTTCGGACTTTAGCAATAAGAGCTGTTAATTAATGAAAATTCCTATGGACCAACAACCATCTGTCATATATTTTTCTTTCGACTATCCATTTGTTGCTAGGATGGGGATCTGGATACTGAATGTGTTCAAAAGTTGATCAAACAACATGACCTTAGTAACACACAAGAAGTGATGTTCCAGACACTGGAGCTTCTAGTTTAAGAACAACCAACCCTTTTTATAAACAAAATGGAAACATTTCACAACTACAAACTCAATAATCATCAAACTATTAGCTGTCATTCAGACATAGACAAGTCACCACACCCCTCCTTAGCACAGGTCAAAAGTTGTGCATCGGGTTCAATATTTGTCTTGGATCGTCTCGTCTTCAGAAAGTAGCATTTGTTAGAGTGGTCAATTCCAACAAAATTACACTTACATATTGAGCTAACCAAACTCAATATGTTTAAAATGAAAACTCCAAAATTTGAGATTAGAACAAGATTGCAACATAAACATTTGACGCAGAGATCTCGTCCTCGCAAAAGCAAAAACTTGAGATCTGCCTCCAATTTTAACACTTTTGACATATATCATTGGCCACTTGAAACTTCTCCACCCCAGATCTCAAATCTAGATCTCAAATCCAGATCTGTAAAACAACATGATTTTGCAGATTTATAATATGATAGTACACACAACTTTGAAAAAAGCATTCAGGCATGAATTTAACTCCTTCACAAGGTCTGGGAAGATAAGCAAAAACAAAACTTTACAGATAACAAGATAACATAAGGATATGTTGATGCTTGAAGAAGTTGTAAAGAAGCAAGCAAATCTTTACATAGGATCACAAAAAAAATTCACACAATAAAATAAAATCCTACACATCTATACTAATATGTACAAAAATAATAACACTCAAGATCTGTCACATATTCCTATCCCTCCCTTGAGAGAGTCAAGCCAATACTAGCTCTGATACCATGCTATAAAAACAGAGGATAGCTAACAGAGATTATACACACAACAAATCACATACTCTATTTTATTGATCACATAAAACAGTTACATATATATAACTAGATCACCGACTTCTAAATAATAAGATCTGAATAAGGTAGATCTATGACTCATAGAAAACTCACACACATAGGGAAATAACAACTTCTAGACTGACTCCTTAGGATTCACAATTACAACTCATACACATGGGAAACAACCACATCTATAATATTGTTAGGTCCCTATACTACTAGTGTAACCCCTTATTGTTATTAGTACAATCCCCTTAGTATATTTTTGTGCCCATGTAGTCCCCATATTGTTGTCATTGTGCCTCATAGAAGCCCCCTATTGTTTTTTTTTTTTTTTTTTGTGTGAGGTTCACGAGCACCCTGGTCAGTGAGTGATCGCTACATCCACAGAAAAATCTGGGCGATTAGCTGGGCTAATTGCCCCTCAGCCTACTGGCAAGACCTGACCCCAAGGGCTTTAGGTGGATTCAACCCTATGACCTAACAATGGCGAGGCACGGTTTTTGACCAACTGAGCTAACCCTTGGGGCTTAAGCCCACTATTGTTATTATTGTGCCCTTACGTTATTATTGTTATGTCGGCTCTGATTATATTATGAACCCTTAGACTCCTATATATAAAAATCAGGTCTTTTCATTTGTATCATCCAAAAATTGTTCATTTGCGTAATGTAAATGAGGTTGCCCCCTCGAAGAGGCTGAATTCTAAGGCGTTCAACTATCTTTTCTATCTTTTTGTGAGCTAGTTTCATAACATTTGGTATCAGAGCTTTGGATTCTAGGGTTTCGCTACTCCAAATGGGTCATCGTGGAATTTTCACTATAACTTTGTTTCTGCGATGTTTCAGAAGTGAAAAAAAGCACATTTGAGACGAAATCGCGCTGAACCTCAGATCTGAATTTCAGAGCTTTTTGCGTAATATTTTGCGGAGATATGATTTGAGGAAGTTGGCCTTTTTGTAGACTCCTGAATTACATTCCAAGCAGGTGACCTTGGGAAAATCCTCATAACTTTTGTTTTGAGCATCAAATTGTAATTTAGTAAGAAGGTACAGAATGAGGATGGATTGTAGTTTCCTGTATATATTTTTTAGACCCGAAGGTCAAAACAGTGACACATGGCACTTCATACAAGTTCGCTCTTCTAAAAAGGTATATAATCAGCATCTTGGGAGATTGTGCATAGATCTTTCTTGAAGAATATAAATTTGATTAGACTGGTGGCATTGGAAAGAGGATGCAAAGGGATACTACAGGTTGGAATTTCAGAACTTACAGATCCAAAAGTACAGAGTTACAGTCATTTCAAGATTGAGCTCCTGAAATCAAGAAAAGGCGATATGAGGAAGTTTGATGGAAAGGATCCAGTAAATTGGATACTACAGATGGAGCAATATTTTGATCTACATTGTGTACCACTATACAAAAGGTATGTATTGCATCTTCATATTTAGAACCGGATCAATTTTGATGGTATAAAGTGCTTTGTTCTCGTAAACAACTTGTTACGTGGTAAATTCTCATGGAGGAAATGATAGTACATTATGAGGATACAAAGAGCAACACCTTCTTTAGAGAAACACCACAATAATTGGAAGAAAAAAGAGAAAAAGGGCTTTGTTACAAAGTGGAAAGCAAAATTATGGCAACAAGGAAGTCTGCCCCTCACAACTATAAAGATGGAAGTGTTGTTTCTCCTAGCCTTCCACAACCTATAAGGGCTACACCACAACAATTCGAAGAGAAAAGAGAAAAATGACTTTGTTACAATTGTGATAACAAATACATTAAAGGTCATAAGTGTGCTGAGAAGAAATTATTTTACATTGATTGTGGAGAGGAGGAAGAAAATTATCAAGAAACGTCAAAAGAATAGTATATACACCAGGAACCAACCCCAAAGAAAGAAGAAATGAATCCGACCATATCTTGTAAAGCATTGATAAGAATTACCACTCCTAAAACTCTCAACATAGAAGGACATATCAAGAAGAAAAAGGTTCAAGAAGTGAAAGATCACATCGAGAAAGAAGAAATGAATCGGACCATATCTTGTAATGCATTAGACAAAATTACCACTCAAACTATCAATATAGAAGGACATATCAAGAAGAAAAATATTCAAGAATTGAAAGATCACATCGAGTCTCAAGAAATCAATCCGACCATATCTTGTAATGCATTGGAAGAAATTACCACTCCTCAAAATATCAAGATAGTAGGGCATATCAAGGAGAAAAAGGTAAGAGTGTTGATTGATTCAGGCAGTGCCCATAATTTTATTGATTGTAAGATAGCCAAGGAATTAAATTGCTTCCTATATCCAGCATCGGAGTGTCAAGTGATGGTTGCAAGTGGAGGAACCATAAATTGCTCTGGAAAGTGCCATAATATCAAGCTATCCACGGGAGAATATGTATTGAATTTCCCAATACTTTCCATTTCAATGGGTGGCGCTGATGTTTTACTAAGAATCGAATGGCTACAATCTTTGGGTACGATAACTTTTAATTTTCAAGAACTTTTCTTCAAATTTTTTTGGGAAGGAAAGGAAGTTGAATTGAGGGGTATCAAAGGAAAACTTGGAAACTAAATCAACTCTAACATCGTGATAAAGCTTCTAAATAAAGAACAATGGGGTGTAATTGCACAATTATGTTCACTAGAGGATCCCACATCGAAATCATGTATTTCTCCAGATCTCCAAAACGTTTTGGACAATCATTCCAAGGTATTTGAGACTCCCAAAGGCCTCCACCTATTCATGATCATGATCATGCTATTCATTTGATTCCATGAAGTGTTCCTCCAAACATCAAGCCTTACATATATCCATATGCCCAAAGGAGTGGGAACTCATTCATAAGTTACAGAAGGTCCGAGTTCAAACAACATTGCGAGAACTTGACAAGGAAGGAAAAATCATATTGGAACCTGAAGCAGTCACAAAACCGAGAAATCGAAAGCTACGAAATAGATCAATTTTAGAGTATCTCATCAAGTGGAAGAACTTACCCGCTGAAGATTCCACATGGGAGGACAATAATTTATATAGAAGCATCAAGAACTACTCAAGCGTTGAGGACAACACTTTTTGAAGGAAAGGGGCATGTTAGGTCCCTATACTACTAGTGTAACCCCTTATTGTTATTAGTACAACCCCCTTAGTGTAGTGTTGTGCCCATGTGGTCCCCATATTGTTATTATTGTGCCCCATAGAAGCCCATTATTGTTATTATTGTGCCGTTACATTATTATTGTTATGTTGGCTCTGATTATATTATGAGCCCTTAGACTCCTATATATAGAAAGGAGGTCTTGTCATTTGTATCATCTAAGAATTGTTCATTTGTGTAATGTAAAGGAGATTACCCCCTTGAAGAGGCTTATTTCTAAGGTGTTCATCTATCTTTTCTATTTTTCTATGAGATGTTTTCATAACAAATATAAACACCTCAGAATACTCACTGACAACTTGTAATACGCATGGAACACATGACATGGAAGCATTACTTCCAACATCTCCTTGTTATCATTGTTAGCCTATGGCCTTGTATGAGTGTCATCTTCCAGTAATTGAGATGTACACCTTGGTGTGTGTTATACACAATCATTTCATTAAGGTCTTGAACCATTAGTTCCATATGTTGTGGGATGTGGAGCATGGCCAAGAGGGTTGGTTTATGTGGTGTGATACCCCATACTTCCTATGAATTTTCACTTTTTTATGAATGCATTATTGAATTAGTCCTTCACAACTAGGAGTTCTAGTATGTGTGTTGTCCCGATGTTGGAACACCTTAGTTATCCTTGATGGAATGGTTGGTTATAGTTAGGCTTATTAACTTGGTGGATGTCCTGTATGTCTTTGAATCCAACATTATATTTAGTCTCTCTTTTTGGTGACATAAGTCCCCTCCTTTATTAATAACTATTTCTCTTAAGGATGGAGTTTGGTCACCATTTATGTGTCCCCGCTAATAGCCAAGTTTCTTATAAACATTTCACAAGTGTTTCATCCTTGTTCTTTATAGAGGTATTGCGTAGGCATATGTCCCTATATATATGATCCAGGCTGAGTAGTTAACTTGAGGAGGGATCCTTCTCCTTTTTCATCGAATGAAAATCTTCTTGTAGCCCTTCTTGGCACCATATATTCATGATTGTCTCTAACAGCCTTTGGTTTCTATTAGTATCTAAAGAGAGGTCATTCGAGCTTCGAGAAGGAATGAAATGATCGTGGACTCTTAGTATAGAGACCTATGTATTCATATCCATGGTCGATGCCTATGATTGACCTTCAAAGGAGGGATTCCTAACGATCTATGTATTCATATCCATGGCCAATGCATGTGATTGAACTTCAATGGATGGATTCCTAATGACTTAATGTGTGTCAAACTCTTTGTGGCCTTTTGGCACCATATGCCATCTAAAAACCAAGAAGGGAAAAATTGGTTGTAAATTCAAGAGGGATAGCACCTATATGTGCTTCAAAAAACCCAAAGGTTAATGGTCAAAATCTGTCGTAAGTCCAAATGGTTATAGAACCACCAAGTCGGAGTCATGACCAAGACTATCATGTATGTCCCATTGTGGCTTATAAGGAAATTCATGTCAATTTGAAACAATGTTATCACAATGAGAAGATGCCACTACGTATGCAATAGGGTTTTCGTATCTCGTTCACAAGCCAAATGTATAATATCATAATGGGAAATGAAGCATGAGATGTGCCTTTATAGGAGGCAGTCGTTCATTAGCTCCTTTTTCCTTTAGCCCTAGAAACCAAAGGCATGAACTCATGGACAAGTTCAAGGCTAAGAAAAAATTCATGGTTTCGTTAAGTGATTTGGGGTTAGGGATGACCATGCAACTTAATGGTAAGCGACAGTTGGAGTCGGAACCAGCGCTATGGAATAAAAGTTGTGCTAGAGTTGAGGTCAACCTATGACTTAAGATTTCACATGTGTATGGGATCGAGGTCGAGCCCAATGTAGTGAAAGGTAGTATTTCATACGCATGTTTGAATCTAGATGGAATTTGTGTCTAATTAACCACACAAGATAATTTTTTAAGGCTCTTGCAAAGAGCCTGGGAATGATTGATTTATATATATATATATATTTAAGTATCGTTAAATAAATATGCATGAAATATACTGAATTAAATGAACAAAAAAGAATCTATCTAAAAAATGAGAACTAATCAATCCAATTACATTTTAATATTAGTTATTATCATCGATGATAACTAAACATATAATAGATCTAAATTGGTTATCAATTTTGACAATATAATATATTGCAATGCTTCAAAAGAAATATTTAAGAGTATATCCCAAAATTCCACATAAATTAATATGTAAATAATGTATAGCATAGAAGCATCCATTAATTAATTAAAAATATCACAAGATGTCAAGCCCGTATCTTAAGAACACATCAATTTCTGAAAGTGGTCTTCAAAAAGCTTCAAAGCAAAAGTTTGATTATAAAATCAAGAGTCTTTAGTCTTCACAGTTTTCGATCCTTACTCCAATGTAATGGGTCATATGAATAAGAAAAACAATAATATGATAATATTTTATTTTTAGATAAATACAGAAAATATGAAGAATTTTCAAAAATATTTCTAAAAATAAAATTCTTATCATCAAAAGATTATCACTTGAAAAATGGGCAGGTCATTTTAATTCAAAGTTACGAGACCAAGTGCAACAACTGTCTCTTGCACAAAAAGGAACAGAATCTAAGATGGATGGTTTAAAGAAAGATGTAGAAGCTAAGATGGATGTTTTAAAGAAATGCATGGAAGCTAATATGGATGATTTGAAGATAGATTCGAAGACAGACATGGAAGAATTGAAGTTAAATATGAATAAGTTGCTACAAGAAATGGTCACTAATGGTGAAAGGGTAGTAAAGGAAACTCATGATGAGAACAAAAGAAATGTTAATCATGATTCCATAGAATCGATTGTTGGATCAAAGACCCACCATATTCCAAAAATCGATATGAGGAAGTTTGATGGCAAGGATCCCGCAAAATGGATATTACAGATGGAGCAATTTTTCAATCTCAATAATGTGCAAAACACACAAAAGGTACGTTTGGCAACTTTATATTTGGAACCAAATCAGTTTGTATGGTATCAATGGCTTTGCTCTCGTAAACAATTTATCACTTGGGCAATTTTTACGGAACAATTGATGGCACATTACGAGGATACAAAAAGCAACACTTTTTTTAGCCAATTGATAAGTCTCAAACAAAAGGGTTCAATAATGGAGCACATTGAGGAGTTCCAAAAAATTGAACATAAGGGTAAAAAATATTCCAGAGGAGCATAGGATTGATGTGTTCATAGGGTCTTTAAAGGATAATATCCAACATGATGTTCGCCTTTGGGAACCTGATTCATTAGAGAAGGCATTCCAGTTAGCAAGAAAAATGGAAAGCAAAATTATGGCAACCAGGAAGCATACCACTCACAACTATAAAGATGGAAGTGTTGTTGCCGCTAGTCTTCCACAACCTATAAGGTTGACACCACAACA
>APFE030402545.1:589-65613 GCA_000404065.3 Pinus taeda
AGAGCAGATGAAGGCATTCTTCTTGGTTACTCTCCACATAGCAAAGCATACAAGTGCTACAATAAAACACTTGGCAAAGTTATTGAAAGCATTGATGTAGTGGTTGATGAGAAGGGATACATCCCTAGACAAGTACATCATGAAGACATCGAAGAAGATGCAGGCTACCCTCAACAGCAGAATGATGAAGAACCTCAAGAAGAACCTCAAGAAGAATCAGAGGAGGAGACAAGAATAGAAGAAAAGACTCCATCCAGATATGTTCAGAAGAATCATCCAGAATCTCAGATTATGGGGAAGAAAGAAGCAGGTGTACAAACAAGAAGAACAGTTGCAGAAGGCTCTAGCTATTTGGCATTACTCTCCTCTACTGAACCACAAAATGTGAAAGAGGCATGCGAAGATGAATGTTGGATAAAAGCAATGGATGAAGAACTTGAGAAAATCGAAAGGAACAACACTTGGGAACTGGTTCCTAGACCAAAGGATAAGAATGTTATCGGAACAAAATGGGTCTTCAAAAATAAATTGAATGAAAATGGAGAAGTAATTAGAAACAAGGCCAGACTTGTTTGTAAAGGGTATGCGCAGCAAGAAGGAATAGACTTTGAAGAAACCTTTGCTCCTGTTGCAAGACTTGAGGCCATCCGAATGTTCCTTGCTCTCTCAAGTTTTCAAAACTTCAAAGTATTTCAAATGGACGTGAAATCAGCCTTTCTGAATGGAGACTTGGAAGAAGAGGTATACATTGAACAACCAGATGGGTTCATTCTTGGAAATGATCCAAATCTTGTATGCAGATTGAAAAAGGCTCTCTATGGGCTCAAACAAGCTCCAAGGGCTTGGTATTATCGTTTGGATAAATATCTTCATCAACAAGGTTTTTCAAAAGGATCAGCAGATAGCAATCTTTATATAAAAGTTGAAAATGACAAATTGCTAATACTTGTTGTGTATGTAGATGACATTACTTTTGGTAGCAATGAAGAAGAGATGAGTCAAAGCTTTGCCTTGGTCATGCAGAAAGAATTTGAAATGTCCTTGCTGGGAGAACTGACATATTTCCTTGGTTTGCAAATCCAACAAAAGGAAGAAGGAATCTTTTTATCTCAAACCAAGTATCTCAAACAGATCTTGAAGAAATATGGCATGAAAGATGCAAAACCAGTATGTACACCCATGGTCACAGGATGTAGCCTCAGTGCAAATGATGAATCTGCAGTAGTACATCAGCCAACCTACAGATCTATGATCGGAAGTCTACTTTATTTGACAGGTACCCGACCGGACATCATGCATGCAGTAGGAATAGTTGGTAGATTTCAGGCAAATCCAAAGGAGACTCATCTTCAGGCAGTAAAGAGAATTTTCAAATATCTTCAAGGGACACAAAATTATGGCTTATGGTATCCTAGAGATACAGATCTCACACTTCATGCTTATACAGATGCAGATTGGGCCGGAAGCGTGGATGACAGGAAGAGCACAAGTGGTGGTGCGTTCTTTATGGGTTCCAGATTAGTATCTTGGTTCAGCAAGAAACAGAGTTCAATTGCCTTGTCTACAGCGGAAGCGAAATATGTTGCTGCTGCATCTTGCTGCACTCAACTCCTTTGGATGATGCAGATCTTGCAGGATTTTCAAATCACTTGTACACCACCTATCTCTATCTTATGCGATAACACAAGTGCAATCAACATCTCAAAGAATCCCGTCATGCATTCAAAAACCAAGCACATACCAATCAAGTATCATTTTCTCCGGGAACAAGTGCTTGAACAAAAGGTCAAGTTGGAGTATGTTCCTTCTAAGGAACAAGTTGCTGATATTCTCACCAAACCATTGCCCAGGGAGACTTTTGAATACCTCAGGCAAAAGCTGGGGGTTGTTGATGCATCATCTTATTGTTGAAACTCTTCTGATTGTTGGTTGTACGCATGGTTCATCTGGGGTATATGCGTACATATGCTGGGTTGTGGCACAGGTTCAGGGGGAGTATATAATGCATTGTTGGCATTATGGAGGATGTACAAAAGGAGATCATGGAAGCTGGTCTGAATATAACTGCAATATGTTTCTATCTCTTTCTTGGTCATTAATGGTGTCTGGTGGATTATGGAAGGTTCAGGGGGAGCATGTTCTTAGGGGGAGCATAACCCTTTGCCCTTGATGTCAAAGGGGGGGAATGTCGCTGAAGTTTTTGAGGTTGCCATCAAGTCCAAAGGGGGAGATTGTTGGCATTATGTTTCTGGTATGGTTATATGTTACAGATGTTGTACTTTATGGCAACACCCATGGCATGGCTCTCAATATGATGAGAATTAAGAAGTATGCAGGAGAACAGTTCAGAAGATGCGTACCCGCAGGTATGTCGTGCAGGGACCGCGTCCAGACACGCAGGTTACCCATTCATGAGGTGCGTACCCCCTATGCACACACTTCAAGGCAGTAAAGCGCACACGTGGGGTTTCTTATGTTTAACCCTTGGTATTTAGCCGACGGTATTGTGTTATTATGGTTTTGGCCAGTGGTATTGATCCATGATTTGAGGAAGAGCTTGCCTATATAAAGCAAAGGAGATAATTTGGCTTGGGTATGCTTTTGGGTTGAATATCTTAAGATCTGAAATATTGGGTTATTGTTTCAAAAGCTTGATCTATATGAAAGTAAAGTGGAAAGCGAATCTGTGAAGGGTGATCTCTCGAGCGCTTGATCAGATATGGGCATCCGTCTAACTGTAGCACACTGGTGATTTGCAAATTCGGCCCTAATCTGAAGTACGCAGGTGTTTAACGGTGCCTCTCCGTGGGTACGCAGAGCAAAAACAGGTGAACTGCATGGGTACGCAGAGTAGAAGAAGGGTGACTGCGTGGGTACGCAGAGCAGCAGTGTTCTAGGTGCGTACGCACAGTAAACGTATGCGGCACGATAGTCTTTCTGGGTGCGTGCCTACTGTGGCAGTACGCGGCGCGATAGTATTCCTGGGTGCATGCCTACTGTGGTAGTACGCGGCACGATAGTGCATTTGGGTGTGTACTGTACGCAGCGCAGTAGAAGAAGCAGTGCATGGTCACGCAGTCCAGCAGAAGGAACTCTGCGGGTATATGCAGAGAAGCAAAAGGTGAACTGCGTAGCGACGCAGGCCAAAGAAAGGAAAGTTGTGTATCTGTCTCATGACTATATGTTGACTGAATTTTTCTGTTGATAAGGTGTTCTGGGTTTAGTTCTGTTTTGTTGATCTGATTACTGCTGTTGACTGTGAAATCTACATGTACTTGATGATCATTTAATGTTTATGGATCCAGTTTGAAAATTTATGGAAAGTGGTCTTTGAAAGAAAAGGGGGTTGTAGCTCCCTTCCAGGAGAGACTGGAAAACGAGAGAGAGTTGTAGCTCTCTGCAGGTTGCAGCCTGCGTACTGGTAAAGGACTGCACCAGTACAAGACCATTGTAAAAGGAGTTTCTAATTTGAAAGAAGATAGAGACATATTGCAGCAGGTGGTTTTCACCCACATTGGGTTTCCACCTTATATCTGGTGTTCTTTGATGTGACTGTCTGTTTTTCTTGTTCATGCTCATTGTTTTATGGTACTGATATGCAAAAATAATTCAAAGTATAAATAAGGAAAAATTGTTAAAAGGACTAGATAATACTGATTCACCCCCCCTCTCAGTATTATTTTCAACACTTTTGTGACTCAATTGTGGTCTAGTACGGACTTGTGCTCCCACGTACTGTCTAGTATATGGGGAGACCCCACTAGGTTATCATCCTTTATCCACAGGAAGCCGTGTCTGTTGCATACAACCCGTAACGCACCGAACACAACATTCGGGAAGATTGACTTCCGTACGGAAAGTCCTTGGTTTTCATATGATTGCCAAGGTGTATATGCAGTTTTACGGATTGTCTGGTAAACCTTTTGCCTAGTTCTCTAGAGTAGTCACTTTTTGATCCTTTTTGAACTCCCTAAAAGAAAAGTCTCATCTAAGCATTTGTTACTTCGGGCTCACTAAACATTCGAAGGCGACTAGAGTCATCTTTTTGTCCTTTTCTTGACTCTTTAAAGATGAAAAGGTCAAGTTATGTCCTTATGTCTTAAAATTTATTCGGCCACGATCACACGCCCTGTTAGATTCTGCTTGTTGGCCGTTTGATTGTGTGTCTTGACTGTTTATCAGCCCCGTGTGTGATTTTCACTTTTTCATGGCAACTTTTCTAGAGTTCACCAACCCGGGAATTCCCTCTGAAGGGCATCCTGGTCATTTTCCTCCTTTTGGGAATGTTGGTGCTCCTTACATGGAAACGTTGTCCCTCCCTGGGTTAACTGTTGGGTTGCCTATTTGGTTGTTCTCAACCTCTGTGGTCCCTAATTTTTCAACTACGGGTCAATCAGTTCCTCCACTCGAACAAAATCATGTTGATTCCAAGGTGGACCTCTCCCCTTCTTCACCTGTTTCGACGTCCTCATCTTCTACTTCACGTGGTGAAAGTCTAGATTCAAGTAACTAGGTGGCTAAGAAAAAGAAGAAGAAGACGAAGAAGAAGAAGTCTCATAAGCAAGAGGCTAAACATGCAACTATTGCCCCGAGTATAGCTCAGATCGGAACTCCTTCTGCTCCTCCACGAAAGGTTAAGTTTCCTTGTAAATTATGCAAGGATGACCATCTTATTCGTGATTGTCCTAACATTCCCAGGATCTTAGAAGTATGGTCTCATGATCTGGCCTACCCCTCCTCGCCCTCTGAAGCTCATGGCAATGTTACCCTATCAACTGACAATGGTAAGAAGAAAGGGAAGATTCGATTCCCCTGTAGGCTATGTGAAGGCAACCATCTCCTTCACCTTTGTCCGCTCATGGATAAAGCTTCCGCTGTTTTGGAAAGTCTTATAGCCTCTTCACCCCAACTCCCCATTGGTTATCAAAGGCTCTCTCTAGATCCTATCCCTGTCGACAAAGAGATTGACTTAGATTCTTCTCTTGTCCATCCTCCTCTTTCCGAACTTGGCTGTGTTGACCCTGTTCGAGACCAACCATTGGTTGAAGAGAGTGTCAACTTGGATTCACCGCTTGTTGATCACTCTGTTTCAGAAGAGCGTCATGCTCATGTTCTTCTTGTCTCGTCAGAGTCTCCTGAATCCAAAAATGACTCTCCTATCCCAACTGATCCCGAGAGTTCTTCTTCGGAGCAGGGGGGCAATCATACAATTCCCCCACCAAGTAGTTCAGTTGTTTCCTTCGACTGGAGTCACCTGACTACTTTCTGCCTTCCATCCCATGTACCTTTCCAGATTACAGTATATGCCTATGATACGGCAGTACCTGGCATTGTCTTGGATGAGGGTGCAATCTTTCAGTCTTATGCCTTCCACTACTTGGAAAGTTTAAGCTCCCCACAGCTTATGCCTGTCGCACATAATCTGTTGGCATTTGACGGAGGAACCAGTCAACCATTGGGGATCCTTCCAAAGTTCCCTATTACTTTGGGAGGCAAAACCGTCTATATAGACGTACTAGTTACCCAAGGTGCTTTAGATTTCAGTCTTCTCCTTGGCCGTGACTATGTTTATGCTATGGGGGCCCTTGTCTCTTCACTTTTCCGTGTGGTTTGCTTTCCACATGACAGAAGGATGGTGACTATAGATCAATTATCATTCTTTAGTCCCCGAGTGCCTCCTGTGCAGCTATCATCCCCTCCTAGTTTTTATCCACCAGTTGTATCTGCCCCACCGCAGGTCAACTACGTGGCTACTTATCCCATGCCTGTATCCAGTGATGCCGCCGTCGTGCATAGTGTCCTGGGGGTATTGGGTCCTGACTTCCAAGATGTTATCCTTCCACTAGGAGTGGCACTCTTGGAAGCGATGGCTTCTTGTTCATTATGATGAAGTTCGTGCAGAGCATAGTTCGCTTTCCTATGTCAAGCTTTTTAAAAAATGAAACTAGGTCTAGTCGAGCATAGTTCCTGATCTTGTGTCAAGTTCGTTAAAAAAGGAAACAAGGGTTATGAGGATAGTTCTTTTACTGTGTCAACCTCATTAAAAAATGAAACAACTCCCTTTCCAAATCGAGTCTTTTGTGAAGATCTTGTAAAATAAAAGTCGAGTCTTTCCAAGATCTCGAAAGTGAACCTTCATTCCATCCACTTTGTTGAATGCAATGAAGCTTGGGGGGCATGTACCTCGTTTTGCGTCATTATGCTGGGGGCATGCGAACTTACAAGAAGCATAGTTTTTCGTTTCAAGCTTGTGCAAACATGAAACCAAATCCAAGCAGAGTCTCCATGGTTCAAGCTTGTGTAAAAATGAACCCATACCCATTTTATCTCGTGATTGCTGTCTTTATCTGCTAAATTCTGTTAGATGAGCCTTGGTTGTTTTCATCCCATCGCCACCATCTCTTTGGCCGATCATATGATTTCACTTGCTCATTTTCCTTTCCTAAGGGACCGCAGTTAAGAGTGGTTTTGTTAGCCAGCCTCTTGACCATTACATGTTTTGAGCAGTTCCACCATTGCCGGAACCAGTTGCTATCCGTTATACCACTCGTTCCTCTAGAACAAGTCATCTTTAAGCTCTTTTCTAACTCGTAAACTATGAAAAGATTGCCGAGTATTTTTTCCTTTTTTGACTCGTTAAAGAGAATAAAAATGGAGGTCTTCTTTCAGCTCTTTTCTAACCGTTTAAAGATGAAAAGATTGTCGAGTTATTCCTCTTGACTCGTTAAAAGTAAATAAGAGGTGGTCACCTTTAAGCTCTTTTCTGACCGTGTAAAGATGAAAAGATCTTCAAGCCCTTGTCGTTTCAGGTTCATTAACGGTTACGAAACGACGTGATTTCGGTCACTTTTTTATTTTTTCAGGTCGAAGTCACTAATCATGAAAAGTACTCCTCGATCGTAATGGTCGGGTGGTTCTTTCGAGTATTGTTTTATACTTTTTCAGGCTCGAGAGACACAAATTTATGAAAAGGGACACACTTGGAGTTTACTTTCCGCTGTCATTTCAAACTCTCTAAACATGAAAAGACACCGAGTTTTTCTTTTGTCAGACTCGTTAAAGCTTAATGACATCGTATTCCATTGAAATGACGCCTTTACAAGCATATGCTATCCCCGTCAAGCTTGTTAATAAAAAATAACTGGGGTACTCACTAGAAATGGTGGGAAAAATGGAACCAGAATTATTGTCATGTCGACAGTATGTTGCTCTTGAACATGGCACTTGTCTGCATTTGTGTCTAGGTGGGGACATCTCATCTTGTTTCTACACTTGCCTCCATGGGTTTGGGTTATCCTATTTGACCTCTCATCTGCTCATTGCCTTGTCACCATGACCCCTGATCATTTGATGTCAAATATTGCTAAGTCCGCTGTCGTGCCGCCAATATGTTCAAGAGAAGTTAACCTCTGCAGAATACTCAATCTCCCTCTGATACCTCACACAAAACATCTTATCCTTCTTTGTCTCGTGTCGATGATGTGGGAAACATTATGGCCCACCTTCAATCAAGGTCACTTCCTGTCGACTTCAGCTCATTATCCAAGAAGTTGACTTAGAGACTCCCTTTAGGTGCCTTGGAGCCTGCATGCCTCAATGGCAGGTTCTTCGTGTTCGACGCGAGGTTTTCATCATTGGCCTCTGATCGAATGATTCTACGGGTGTTCGATGCCATCTCACTGATTCGCATGCCGTAGATTGTACCTATAGTACATTGAGGGCCATTGTCATTATTGGTGGTACCTCTCGCATCTGTTAACAATTTTCATCATTGACTGGTAATCGGATGATGTTCCTGCATGTTCGACTTCGACTCCCATATTCGCATGCTTGAACTTGTACTTTGTTCAGGTCGAGATGGAGCACAAGACCTTGGATTTTGTCTGTTGGGATCCAGGTTGCGATTTTGTGGATTATTATGATCATTACATGACTCATTCACTGGATGGCTGCGACCATGCCTGAGTCTGTTTATCGATCCTCACTGGATGGTTGCGTCCATACCTTGGATCTAGATTTTTATGTACTCTGCTATGGATGGCTGCACCCATACCACATACATCATGTACTTGAGATATCAGTTGTACTTCTCCATGCAGGTTCTCCGGCGGCAATGTTTTAGGTTGGCCATGTTCTTGTAAAGCATTTCACCCCTCTCTCTCTCTCGGGCCTCATGATTTAGGGGGCATCTGTTACACAACAATTTGTCGCCGTCCCTATTACCCTTCTCCGCACCTTGGATGACTCATTCCGGGACTTGTGAGAAGTGACATGACTCGCAAACACTTGCATTGTATCCCCTTAAGTATGAACTTCATATGCCCTGAATACACCTTCTGCAAAATACCCATAAAAATAGCCCTTTTTCCATTGGCGCTATTCCACAGTGTATCACTCGCGCCAATGGGGGAAATCCTCCAAAGAGGGCGCGCCAGCTGGCGCTCTGTCTCAGATTCGCACTCGCGCCAGCCCAGTTGGGTAAAGTTTTTAACAAACCAACTTGCGAAGGTTCTTCCTAACCTATTCATGAACTGATTCCAGTTTGAGTTAGTTCAGTTGGGCTTCGAATCTCCATAGAGAGGAAGTAGTTCTCCACCTCTCAAGGAAGCTTCTTAATGATAAGGCCAATCCAATTAATCTTGTAGATGATCCTAACTCCTTCTCCTTTCTCTATATAAGCTTGTCCTTTTGCCTTTGACAAGCTAGTTAGTAATTCTACTCTTCAAGTTCCAAATTCTAAGTCCCAAAGTCTGAGAATTGCTAAGCTCATGCTACAAGAGGCCTTCTTCACCCCCATAAGGCTAAATCTTAAATGAGGAGATTCTTGTCCAAGTAACCAAGGAGAGAGAGGCCTGTTCCCCATTCCCAACAAGCTTTGCAAGGCATGTGCTTCTGATCACCTAGCCAAAGGAGGATTTGACGTCAGAACTATGGTTGTATTCTTCTTTGTTTATCACTAATATTAGACGACTATCATTATGGTTCCACTCTTATTGTCTTTATAATGATGTTTGAGTTATATCCTTTTTGAATGATATATAGTTGCATCTCTTGGATTTTATGCTTGTATTTGTGTCATTCTTTGCATGTGCAGGTATCCGTTCACGAGGATCGTGGGGATTGTGACCAGCTGGAGCGAAAGAATGGGTGCGACGACTCTTCTACAAGTACTAGCGTTGGATTCGAGGTAGGCCCTCATCGTCGGTCTTCCATTTGCAATTAGGAACCTGCGTGTTAGCATTGTTTGATTGTTGCTAGACCCCATTTAGGCTAGTGGGATCACCTCTGTCCGCAGAGGGGATTTACCTTCGCAACACCCACAATTAAATAAGTAAGAATTTCATTTCAATCACTTACATGAGTAATCTATAAACAGAGTGATCCAAAATGAATCCTAAAAACCTCTAAGTCTTCATATACTTAAACACTAATGCAAAGGATAAAACCTTCAAGAATGGCAATAGACACTATCAGACGGGAAAAATATGAAGAAAAGGCGAAAACAGAGTCTATCGGAGGTTTAAGCAACATCACATAGGAGTTGTCAGATCTCGCCGATCAATGGTCCAGATCTAATCGGTATATCACAATTGGAGGTGACTAGCAGAGTACATCGGAGGCATCCCTATGGAAATCACGATAGTTATCAACGCGATTTAATGAGGATCGTTGATCAAGTGCGCAGATCAATGACCTAGATTACATCGCAATATCGCATCGCCAAAACACAAGGGAAGACTTACTGGGGGCTGAAGACCATGTGATATGTGATTGCGATATATTGCATCGCAATGTCGCATTGCAGCGATACAAAGGACTGGACCCAATGTTTTTCATGAATGTGAATATATATATTTTGAGGTCTGGTAAAAAGGGTTTTTCTTTGTATTTTCACATTTTCGTTAAATAAACGAAATACAAAGGAAATGCATCCAGAGCGATAAAACGAACCCAGAAGGATTATACATGTAGTGTTATCTTATTTGAGTTCTGTAGTGAGTGGGATTTCGGGTGGGCCTCAAGTGCTAAGTGGTATTAGAGCTTTTGATTTTTGGTTTTGTTAAGGTTAGACAAGCTTGTGTTGGATTTGAATGCTAACTAGGTCAAAGCTCGAACTAGGAGAAGGAAAACTTGTTGAGGCTAATCCAGAGATTGGAAGAGTCTATTCTTGGAGGAGAATGGCAGAATAAATTCCATTGGAATCAGAATCTCAGTTCATGGACAGTTTTATGGCCATGCGAGCCATGGTGGAAGATATGTATCGAGAATTTAAGAAGGGTTGAGGTGAAAGCACTTCAACACTCAAACAAGGCAAAGGAATAGAGGAACCTCTTCTAGTTGCCTATCCAGAAGGAAAAGGGAAAGGGGAAGAGCCTCCTCCATCATCTCCTCCACCATCACCTCCATCTAGCCTTGAAAAGAAAAAGAAGAAAACTTCTTTGATTAAATTAGATGTAAAGTTTTATTTACCAATTTATGATGGAGAATTAAATGCAGAAAAGCTAGATAACTAGATTAGACAGATTGATGTATATTTCAGGGTGTATAACATTGATTTAGAAAGGAGAAAGATTCAGCTAGCCAGCCTTCACCTTGGAGGAACTGCCCCAGTGTGGTGGCAAGGCAAGACACAAGCTGATCTGAAGAGACATGGTAAAATTCTTTCTACTTGGAATGAATTTGTTTCTGCCATTAAAAAACAGTTCTATCCTCTAGCTTATATGCAACAAGAAATGATGAGTTGGAAAACTCTTCACCAATTAAAGGGCCAAAGTGTACAAAGCTATATCCAGGAATTTAGAAAAAGAGCTTTAACTCTAGGCATATCTCTAGACTCACCTGAAACGTTGTTGAAGTATATAGGTGGTTTGCATAGTTATTTGAAGCACACCATTCTCATGTTTAATCCCACTATCCTAGATGATGTATCAATTCAGGCTACACATCTAGAAGCTAGAGGCAAGAATGTGAACCCAGATATTGAGGGATCATCAAAACCCTCTACGGGCAAGAACAAGGAAAAGAAGAAGCTAAAATGGAATGAGAGGAAGACAAACACTGTATAGAAGGACAAACCTTCATGCACTCACTGCAAGAAGGATGGACATGATGATGAACACTGCTGGTCTTTGCACCCAGAGTTGAAACCTAAGAAGTTCGGTGGTAAGAAGAAGAAAATTGCTGCTATTATTCAGAAAGACTTGGGGTCAGACTCAAGTGATGAAACAACGGTCACAACCGTAGGTATAAAAGGTAAAAATTCTGAAGTATCTACAAGTAATTCTGCACAATCTATTGATAATGAAGATAATGAGGGGAAAAGACATGAGCTTTTTCATATTAGAGTTATTTCTAAGCACCAAAATATTGATACTTTATTTGATAGTGGATCACAAGTAAACTTGATTTATGAAACAATTGTAAAGAAGTTGGGCTTACTAACAACACCTCACAAGAAGCCATATCCATTAGGTTGGGTATGTGATAAAGCATAGCTACAAGTGACTAGGAAATGTAAACTTAGGTTTGTTATTGGGTCAACATTTGTAGATGAGGTTGAGTTAGATATAATTCCCTTGGATATATGTGGTATTGTTTTAGGAAGTCCTTACTTGTGTGATAGAAAATCCATATTCTATAGAGCTGAAAATAAGTATCAACTCACTAAAGATGGAATAGAATATATTGTGAGAGCTCACAAACTCAAAAATAACTATTCTCTCATAAACTCAGGGCATATGAAAAGAATTGTAAATTCATGCAAACAATTTTTACTAATGGTTGTAGAGGAAAAGAACACTGATAAAACCAATGTATTTGAAGGCTGTGATGCTAAATAAAAAGCTGATTTAGTTAAAGTTGTTTCAGAATATGAAATCTTATTTCAAGAACCTAAAGGTCTACCACCCAAAAGGGAAGCAGTACATGAGATTCATTTGCAGCAAGATGCTCCATTACCTAACATCGGAATGTACAGGTTATCCTCTTTAGAGAATGCAGAGATCAAGAAGCAGGTATAAGAGCTGCTCGATAAAGGGTTCATAAGACCAAGCACATCACCATGTGGATCTCCAATCGTACTGGTGAGAAAGAAAGATGGTTTGTGGAGGCTGCACATTGATTATAGAGCACTGAATAAAATAACGATCAAGAACTGTTATCCTCTTCCTCACATTGATGATCTATTAGATTAGTTGAAAGAAGCAGGTTACTTTTCCAAGTTAGACTTGCGTAGTGGCTATCATTAGGTGAGAGTAGTAGAACAATATGCATGGAAGACTGCTTTCAAAACAAAGCAAGGGCTATATGAATGGCTGGTTATGCCATTTGGCTTAACTAATGCTCCTGCCACTTTCATGAGAGTTATGAATGATGTACAAAAACCTTTTATTGATGATTTTGTAATTGTATACTTAGATGACATTCTTGTTTTCAGTAAAACATGGGAAGAACATTTGAAGCATGTAAAGCAGATTTTGGATGTTTTGAAAAGAGAAAATCTCTATGTGAAGTTATCAAAATGTGAATTTGGAAAAACATCTTTGAATTATTTGGGTCATATTGTAGGGGGTGGTGAACTGAAGATAGATCCCTCTAAGGTTGAAGTCATTGTGAACTGGCCTAAGCCTAAATCTGCTACAGAAGGTAGGAGTTTCCTAGGAGCAGCACAATATTGGAGAAAATTTATTGCTAACTTTTCCTTGATTGAAGCACCCTTACATGTTTTAATAGGATTGAACAAGGTGCTTCAGTGGGTAGGCAAACAATAGAAAGCCTTCGACACCTTAAAAGAAAAAAATAGTACAACAAACGTACTAGCACTGCCAGATCTTCAACAACCATTTGAAATTGAAACAGATGCCATTGACTATGCCATGGGAGCAGTGTTGATGCAACATGGTAAACCCATATGTTATCATTCTGAGACATTTACTTCTGCAGTAGTTAATTATCCCACATATGATAAAGAATTTTATGCATTAGTACAGAGTGTGAAAAAGTGGAGACATTACCTAATGGGTAAGGAAACAATCATACATACAGATCATCGACCACTTCAATATTTGCACTCACAAACTAAATTGCAGCAATCAAGACATTATAGGTGGATGGGTTTTCTATAGCAATTTCATCTTGTCATTAGATATAAGGAAGGCATACACAATAAGGTTGTAGATATGCTATCAAGACCAATCATAAATGCATCTACTATACTTAAGCATAACTAAATAATGCATGAAAGTTACATTGAACAATATACTCAAGATGTAGATTTTAAAGAGGTATATGCAACTTTAAGTCATGGCAAGCAGGTAGAAGAATTGGATTATTATGTTAAGGACCAACTCTTATATCATTTAGGAATGTTATGCATTCCACAAACTGAAAGAGAACATAATTTGAGAAGCACATACTTCTCTTATATTAGGTCATTTTAGTGTAAGTAAAATAGTTGCACAGTTGCAAAGGTTCTGTTATTGGCCAAGAATGCATGAAACAATGTCTAGATATATTAAAGGGTGTATTATGTGTGCTAAGAGAAAGCCCAATAATAGGAAATTAGGTTTGTACACCCCACTTCTAGTTCCTTCTCGTCCTTGGGAAAGTGTTTCCATGGTCTTTGTTGGGGGATTGCCAAAGTCTAGAAAAGGTCATGATTATTTGTATGTTAATGTGGATAGGTTCAACAAAATATGTATTTTGATACCTTGTAATAAGTAGGTTATCGCTGAACAAATAGCGAAGTTGTTATTTTAGCATGTATGGGTTTATTTTGGGTTACCCACTTCTATTGTATTTGATCGATATTCCCGATTTGTTGGGAAGTTTTGGTCAAGTCTATGGGAGTCGATAGACACCAAATTGAAGAAGAGCACAACATTTCATCCACAAACAGATAGTCAAACAGAGGTGGTCAACAGGACAGTGGTCTAGTTGCTCAGAGGCTATTGCAACAAGCATCCCAAGCTTTGGGATGAACATTTGTGTTATGTTCAACATGGTTATAACCATGCCAAGCACTCTTTTACTCAGAGATCTCCTTTTGAGACTTGTTTTGGTTTTATACCAAAGTCTCCCTTGGATTTTGTCTTTGGTAAAGACATAGTAGTTGATAGACACAGTGATGTGGAAAAAGCAACCAAGTTCATTGAACAGATCCAAGAAATTCACCAGGCAGTGCAGGAACCACTGGAAAGAAGCGATGCCAAGTATAAGGCAAGGCATGACAGGCATTGAATTGAGCATAGCTTCCAAGTTGGTGATCAAGTCTGGTTGTACATTAGAAAAGACAGAATTCAAAATGAAGGTAAGATGCTAAAGCCAATAAAGTATGGGCCTTTCAAGATACTTGAGAAAATGGGTTAAAATGCTTTTTGCCTTGATTTTCCAGCTTATATGCATATCTATTCAGTCGTTAATGCAGAGAACTTGAGGCTGTATGAACCTTGATTGATTGAAGATCCAAAAGAGCAAATTCAGTTGCCTTTTATTGATGATCTGTTGCCTGAATATCTCAATGAGTTGTGGGAAGACACAGTTCTGGACAGGAAGGTGAGAACTACGCATAGAGGGGATGTTGAGTATGTGAGAATCAGACTCAAAGGTTGAAAACCAAGAAGTGCACAATGGATAGAGATTGGACAAGTGAGGAAGCTATATCCTCACTTGATTGATGCTTAAAAATCAACTTTTGGTGGTCCAAAAGATTTTCAGTGGGAAGGCATGATCCAAAATGGATCCTAAAAACCTCTAAGTCTTCATATACTTAAACACTATCGCAAAGGATAAAACCTTCAAGAATGGAAAAAAACACTATTGGATGGGAAAAGCATGAAGAAAAGGTGAAAACAGAGTCTATCGGAGGCTTAAGCAACATCACACAGGAGCCGTTGGATCTGGGCAATCAACGATCTAAATCTAATCAGCATATCGCAATCGGAGGCAACCAATGGAGTACATCAGAGGCATCCCTATGGAAATCACGACAGCGATCACTGCGATTTAACGAGGACCCTTGATCAAGCGCGCAGATCAATAGCCCATATTACATCGCAATATCACATCGCTAAAACACAAGGGAAGACTTACTGAGGGCCAAAGACCATGCAATATGTGATTGCGATATATCACATTGCAATGTCGCATCACAGTGATACAAAGGATCGGACTTGACAGCTTTTATGAATGTGAATATATATATTTTGAGTTCCGGTCGAAAGGGTTTTTCTTTGTATTTTTTCATTTTCGTTAAATAAACAAAATACAAAGGAAGTGTGCCCGGAGCGATAAAACGGACCCGAAAGGATTATACATGCAGTGTTATCTTATTTGAGTTCCGTAATGAGTGGGATTTCATGTGGGTCTTAGGTGGTAAGTGGTATTGGACAGGCTCTACCCAATCCCATCCACTGGCCAACACGTGGCTTGAGAAAACTGCCTTTTCGGATGGGTAATCTCCATACGCATAAGCCACCCAAAATGAATATCAACCATTGGATCAGAGACCACACATATCAATGATGGGCATGCGATAACAACCCAAAATTGGACCCAATAGGATTATAAGGCGGAATTAATATTATTTGAAGTCTGATAAGAGGCATTTCTACAGTTTTTTCAGCATTTCCTATGTATCTCTGTGTAAACAGAGAAACGACTATTTTAGGATTTTAACACACCAATGGTTGCTTCCATTACAAAACAGGTGGAAACCATCCCTAAAGACTTTTAACAATGATTGTTTAACACTCAGAGGGAATTTGAGGAGACAGAGGCCAGGAGCCAAAGAGCCCAAAAGGGAAAATAAACAGACAAGTGCCAATTGGCTTAAAAGCCACTGAATGACAGAGAGAGGAGTAGGTAGTGTTGAGACAGAGAGAAAACAAAGAGAGAGAGTGAAAGGGAGAGTTTGTTTACTCAGAAAGACTTGAGGGATTCAAGCCAAACCTTGTTGTTTGTTCCTGTTATGTTGAGTCTCAATTTGAGCTCACATTTGTAAAAACTCTGCTCTTGAAGACATAATAGAGAGGCCACCACTGAAATCTGGACTAGGATACGTAGCCCAAGAGTTTTGGGTGAACTCCTTGATTATTTGTTGTGTTATGTGTGTGTGTCTGTAATGTTTCTCTAACTACTCATTGTCTATATTATTCACAATCTTTTTGATTCGTTGCACTAAGTAATATAGGCTAATCCTGTACATGAGTTTGTAATACCTTAATATTAATCTAAGATCTCATTTTCAGATCACAGAGGAATATATGTTCCCATAGCCTAGTTGAGATGCCCCTGAGCTCCTGAGCCTACTGGGATGCTCCTCTTGATTACTGACTGGATTTACCTCCTAGCCAACTACGAAGTATTTCTTAGCCCAGGAAACCTCCACAGGTTCCCTAGCCCTCCAAGCCCAATTCCAACCAGAGGTAGTGTATCCAATGTTAAACAAATACTCTCCTTCTCTCCTTTCTCTTTTCTCCACCTTCCTCTAAAAAAAAATCCTCCAAAACCACAGCCCAAACCAAAACCAAAACCAAGACCAAGCATCCCCCTCTCCTCCCATCATCCTTCCCCTTTTATGCCCCCTTCTCTTCTCCACCTCAGCCACCTATCATTAATGTCATAATTACTCCCTCATCCTTACATTTGACTTATCTTCTCCGAAGTAAATTTGAGAGGACATTTTGGGAATGAGATATGAATATATAATTTGGTAATTAATTGGAGAGGGCCATGTCTTCTCCCAAGTAAATTTGAGAGGACATTTTGGGGATGAGATATGAATATATAATTTGGTAATTAACTGGAGAGGACCATGTTTTCTACCAAGTAAATTTGAGAGGACATTTTGGGGATGAGATATGAATATATATTTTGGTAATTAATTGGAGAGGACCATGTCTTCTCCCAAGTAAATTTGAGAGGATATTTTGGAGATGAGATATGAATATATAGTTTAAAAATTAATTGGCAAGGACCATGTCTTCTCCTAGGTAAATTTGAGAGGAAATTTTAGGGATGAGATATGAATATATAATCTAGTAATTAATTGGAGAGGACCATGTCTTCTCCCAAGTAAATTTGAGAGGAAATTTTGGGGATGAGATATGAATATTTAATTTGATAATTAATTGGAGAGGACCATGTCTTCTCCCAAGTAAATTTGAGAGGACATTTTGGGGATGAGATATAAATATATAATTTGGTAATTAATTGGAGAGGAGACCATATCCTATAAAAATTTAAATTTGAGGAGGTAAGTTGGGAATTGAATAATAACAAAATTTATATCAGTAATAAATTTATAGTTTCACCAATGCTGGTATGTACCAATATTAATTGATAATTATAAGTCAATATTTTAAGGTAGTTTAAACACTAGTAAAATTTGCATGATAAGATTAAGTAGGGAACTACCATGGCGAATACTATGGCTCATCAATACCACATGCCCAAAACCCATCTTTATTTTCACAATCAAAAGAGGCATTCTCCATCCCAGTATGAAATAGATGTTTTAATGTCTTTTTATGTTATGTTATACAAAAATTTTGACTTGGTCAAATTACATAAAAAAAATATTAATTAAAAAAATTGACTCTGAAATTACGTAAAAAATAAAAATTAAATAAAAATTATTAATAATTAAACTAGCTTAGACCATCTTAACTCCCAATCTATCAAGCTCTAAGAGGGATCAAATCTCTCGAGGTGCAAACCTTTCCTCAAATTTTGCATTCAAAATAGAGATTTGCACCTAAGAGATTTGATCTCTTGATGTGAAAACCTTTCCTCAAATTTTGCACTAAAAAAAGAGATTTTCACCTCAAGGGATTTGATCTCTCTGGACGCTTGATACATCCAAAGTTTGCACTCAAAAAAGAGATTTGTACCTCAAGAGATTTGATCTCTCTCAACCCTTGATAGATCCGAAGTTACGATGGACTAGAGTGGTTATATATAATTGTGTGCCACTTGATATAATTTAATGATGGTGAAAACTTTTTCCCCTTTGTGCTGGTTCATAATTATGAGATGATTTTTAGGATTCAAAACCTTTGACTAAATAATGTAATTTCCTTTCTTTGGCTTATGCCTCATAATTTAATAATTTACCATAATTTCATATCTACGAGCCTAGATCCATCTTAATTTTGGATCTACCAAACACTGAAAGAGATCAAATCTGGTCACTCCAAAAGTGGTTTGCATATTAAGAAATTTGATCCCTCTGGATGCTTGATAGATCCAGAGTTAAAGATGGATCTAGGTTGGTTTAATAATAATAATAATAATAATAATAATAATAATAATTTTATGTTTTTCTTATTTTAATTTTATTTGACTATGTGAAAAATGTAATCATTGCAACATTATAATAATATAATAATTTATTTATTATTATTAAATTTTATGTTTTTTATTTTAATTTTATTTTGACTACGTGAAAATGTTAATCATTGCAACATCTCTACCATACTTGCATTAAATGTTTACATAAAAGTTAAGTTTACTTTAAAGAAAATTTATAAGGGGATTAAATGAGGGGAAGTTTTGGATAAAACATAATGTTATAGTATTATATTTTACCCAGTATTTGTTGCCACCATCACAAAGTAAAAAGTGGCCACTGGTGGGGGGGATTACAAATTAAAATGTAATGATATTACATTTTACCTAATCTTTTCGGTCACCTAGCTTAAATATTACATTTTATTTGATCTCACACTTTATGATTTTTTAAACTAACTTTTATATTAATCACATCATCATTATTTTTTTGTGGACATTTTGAACCATCTAATGTGGTTCATCCTTAGGGAAAAATGAAAAAAATGATCTATCCTTAGGATAGTTTTAAACATCCACCAACAAATAATGATGATATGATGATATGATTAATCTGAAAGTCAATTTCAAAAATTATTACATTTTACTCAATATTTCCCTTCAACCCTCCTAATTTTATAGTTGAGTTTGTTTACTTTTCAGTTTGAGGGGAGATATTGAGTGAAATGTAATATTAATTGAGGGGAGATATTGAGTGAAATGTAATATTTTAGTATTATCTTTTACCCAATATTTGCTGCAACCTAGTAAAAAATGGATGGAGGTAGGCATAAATACTAGGTTAAATGTAATAATTGCATTTTACCTAATATTTCCCCCACCTCCTCCCCTTGCCCTAACTCAATTTCATAGTTAAGTTTATTCATTTCTAAACTAACAGAAAGTGTTCAAAAAATATTAAAACAATTATGAGAGATTTTCTTATAAGCCACTCTGAAAGAAAAGTATTCTTTAGTATAATGCATTTTTAATATTTGAGTTATAAACATGAAATTTCTAATCCTGCTTTTTAAGCCACATTACTTACATTATTTGTTATATGCTAGTACAAAATGAAAATCTAAAGCTTCTACATATATATCCGCATTACATATTTATCATTCATCTATTCAATAAAAGAAACAAAACATACAAAAAATGATAATGCCACCAAACATATCCATACAAATGTCCAATGCGAACAAATCCATAAAAATATTTTACCTTTACATGCTACTTGGAATCAATGCCATCATTTTCTACAACTAATTATGTATCTAAATATCACATCCAACTAATATGGAACTAGGCTAGTTTAATTTCCCTCTCTAAATAGGTTATATTCTACATGAATACCATGGGTCAATACCATGGGTTCTTAATACTATGGATCAATACCGTAAGTCATTTGTATTTTGTTATTTTGTTTCTTTTATTGTATTTTAGGCTAGTTTAATTCACCCCTCTAAATATGTTATATTCTACATGAATACCATGGGTCAATACGATGGGTTCTTAATATTATGGATCAATACCATTAGTCATTTTTTATTTTTATTTCAATTTTATAGGGTCATTTTTATTTTATTACTTTGTTATTTTTATTGTATTTTTAGTGAGTTAAATTGTTTGCATTACATTAACTTACATTAAGTTATACATCTCTACCTTACATTACATTACATTACATGAAGCTACATTACACATCTCTAACATACTAGGTGCGATAAAAAAAAATGAGTAATCTTTAAGTGTGACTTTTTAGAAATTTTTATTCATTGTATTTTTGACTTAAAATGTTTTCATTACATTAAGTTACATTAAGTTATACATCTCTACCTTACATTACATTACATTACATGACATGACGCTACATTACACATATCTAACATAAATGAGTAGTCTTTAAGTGTGACTTTTTACACATATCTAATATAAATGAGTAGTCTTTAAGTGTGACTTTTTGGAAATTTTTACGATTTATTTTCCGATCTAATTTAAAATCTAAAATCACAAGTGAACTCTTTACAATAGAAGTTCTGAGGGAGCAAAATCCATACATGCAGTCAAAAACCCAGTTTGCTAGATTCCAGTAACAAATCCACTAGAAACTCCAAAAATTCGCACTTAAAGACTACTCCCAACAAAAAATGACTAATTTTATTAAAAAATAGTATATTATATTCAAAATCTAGAACCCACAAACTATGAATACTAAATTAACTATTTTACTTTAGTTATGAGTTTATTTTATTTTAATTTTATTTCCATTTTTAATTTTATGTGATTTTACGGAGTCAAAATGTTAAATAGTACACAACATGACATTACAACTCTACCATAATAGGCTAGAGAGCATCTCTCAGTACATGCTCATGTAAAAACCGTTGAATTTTCACCCGATTAGTTCATGATCTCTATTGCATGGTGGTGAAAATTCAACGGTTTTACCTTCACCCAAATGGTGTTAAGCCAATTGGGTCGTAGATAGGTCAAGGTGAAGATGATATAAATTTATGGTGTTTATATTCAATTTTAATGATTTTTGGAGATCCACTCATGCATACATTTAATGTTCATGATTTTTTGAGATGAGTGAGACATAATTTAGATTTAGTGGATTTTTGGGTCATGTACACATTTGAGGTATTGACATATATATTGCCAAAATTTTGTTGAGATAATATAAAATGCCTTTGCATGAGAATTGGGTTTGGAGACACTCTTTCGACAAATCACTCGGGGTTAACTATGGGAGCATTACCATACCACATGCATTCATATTAGGGGATATATATTGAGGAAAAAAAGACATGATATATTGAGCATTTACAGGGGCTAAAGGGTTTATATAAAAAATGGAGCTCAAAGTTAATGAAAAAATATAAAGGGGTATTCAAAATATTAATAAAAAATGGATACTATTTAGTGAAAGTAATGGTTTTTTAAATTGGGAAGGTGTATTGGTAGGGGGTTAAATAATGTAAAATTTAGAGGTATTTTCCAATATGTAGTCAAATTAGCAGTCTTGTTTAGTATGCTACCAACACACGTGATATGTCAAAGGTTCATTGATTGAAACCCCCATGAGACAAATTCCATTATCAAGTTGTGGTGCAATTTTCCATGTTCTCATTTCTTCATGTGTTTGTTTCTTCATGTATGTTGCATTTCTATTTATTTCATGCTCTTTATGCAATTCATTTAAAGTCATCGAATCGTGGATGATGTTGGTATCGTAGCTGTATTTTTTGACATGATGACATGAATTGTGAGTGTGGATGCTTACATAGGCCAAACTCAAAGAAGGTGAAGGAAAATTGTTGTAGTTGCTGCAACACCACCCAAATTTTTTAACCTAATATCTAAATTTTAGGTCTCTCTTTCCTTTCCAAAGTTTTAATCCGTTGCATATGCCTTGAATTGTTCAATTCCTTTAGTGACATAGCCATCATCAAACTCTATGGTTTCTCATGCTTTCACCATGCATAATACATATATCTGCCTTGCTTCATCATGGCTTACTCCTTCTGAATGCCTCATTCACACCACTTTAAAGCTTCATATTCCCATGATATGCATTCAAACTATAAGGATGTATTTTGTGTTGCTGTCCATACCCCACCTTGGTTATCATTCTCTTATCTGCATCTTCAAAGCTTAGGACTTCATGAGCATCATCGTGATTGAAATTATATTGCAATTATACTGCATATCATGCCATTTTCAGTCATTGAATATTGTGGTTTACACACTTGAAGCTTCAAATACTCATGTTGCATTGATTTCTCTCTTCCAATAAAATACATTGGGTTGAGGTTACATTCCCCACTTCTTCCCCTTTGTACTCTAGTTCTTAGCGCATAATAATCTTAGGGGAGAAATAAAATGTAGTAAAAGGTCCCCACCTCATTAATAGCCTGCATGTACATTTTGTTCAAATAAGATGGTTTAAAATTATTTTATATCATGATTCTTAACCTGTCTTAAGCTTATGAGTTGATATGGATCTTAGTGGGCTTAAATTACTTTTATGTACTTCATCAAGATCTAACTTACCACAGTGTGTTTTTCCACCATCCAAGATGCTTATGGAAAGGTGACGCGAAGGATATATGACAAAAGGTTGTCAAATTTATCACTTAGTTGTTAAACTACGTTCTTGGATTTCCAAGCGTGCAATCATAAAGGATTCCTTGTTCATAAACATTTAAGACTAAGGAAACTGATGAAGAAAGTGAAGCTATGCGAAGGAAGAATGGGGATTATCTTCTTTAAGACAATTCTGAACTAAACTCTATCTCAAGAGATCTGCCCATTGGAGAATGAAAACACATCGTTTTAAGCCTTGGTCCAATTGAAAAAGATGACATCAAACCCTAATACTTCAGGTAATGGTGCAAATCCTAATTGCATGAGGACAAGGTGGCAACATCCAAGCATGTACATGGGAGAAAGGATGCATGAACATTTGTCCTCTCTTTTCCAGAACGTGGATGTTGATTATCTTTCAAGGTGTTTAACTGGCAGTGGAGATTTCTATGAGGAACTTTTAACGTGAGATTTCAACCCAAAATGATATCAATCTTGATGGAAGTCGAAGCTTCGCTTTACAAGTTAAAGATATAAAATTTGTGGAGCATCAATTGATTTATCTTTTTGTAAAGGCATTTTGTTGTGCCTCGTATGTAACTTCATTGAAGTGAGTATTGCATTGACGTGGGGAGTAGCGATCACTCACTGGCTACCTGTTGTAATCTATGCACTTGAGGGTTTCCTTGGTCTTATGCCCTGTGGTACAAGCCTTTATACTGTTCCATGAGGAAGGGTAGTGCGTTAGCTGGTTTTTCTTATCTTACTGTTTCACATTGACTTCTGCATATATAATATCATTTCAAAGCACGCAATGGAACCATATCAAATGCTGCCAAGGGTCATATATACCAGTAATACGAAGGTTATAAACGCTGCAATATGGGGTGACAAATCAACACACTTAAAACTTGCATCAACGCCATGGTGAAAGGTGTATTAAAACAATACAATGAGGTTAGAAATCCATGATGCCAAAGGTTATCTTTTAAAATGCAAAATGCAACTGATGACGTTATATCAAAAGGTTATGTCAATATCATGAGTGAGAGGCTATGTTTAAAGCATCCTGTGGGAAGATTATAGGTTGCGTCCATTACAAACAATACGATAAAGGACCATATATATCATCGTATGCAAGGTTTCATTAATGCTGCAAAGGTTATCATAATGATGCAGAGGATGTTATATATCAAAGGTTGCCATAAGAGGATATGTCAAGTCAACGATGAGATTGTGTAATGCGATGTGATGAAACTATGATGTTGCCGATATGCAATGGAGATTAAGTCAATTGACCATGTATACCAATGCATGCGACAAGAATGCATGTGATAATATTATCAATTGCTACGATGCGGGTTATAATATATTGCAGGATTACATATCAACGCCACAGGAAGTTATATATCTATGCATGTGATGAGACCATAGATAAATGATGCCATAAATCGATGATGCAATGAGAATTTATATTAATACATGCAATGAGAATATACATAAATGTTGTGAAGGATACGTTTTATTGCCATGTGAAGGTGATTTTTTTTGTCGTTGTGATGTGTATATATCAACCATGGTAAGAGACCATGATAAAAGAGTAAAGGATACATTTTATTGCTGCAAAGGTGATATATCAAGTCCATGTGAAGGTTGCATTATTTACTAAGGGTCATAATAATACAAAGGATGAAATGACATTTCAACAACTTGTTATATAAGACCCTGGTAAATGATTGTACCAACCACGCAATTGGAACCATTGTATGCATTAAGAGACAATGATGGTATTATATTAAAAGGAGCAAATGTATACATTGAAATGCAATGCAATAAGGAGCCACATTGAAATGTATACATTGAAACGTATGTGCTGATATAAGGATCAATGTAAGACTGCATGCGATCAATAGATGCAATGATATTGAGCTACAATTATATTATCTGTGATGATACTAAGTGTTTGTGAGAATATAATAAATGATGTAAATATTGCAATGCAAGACACGGTCAAGGTCTGTGCAAGAATAATATCGATGCTGTATCATGGCTCCCACTCTGTTCCATCTATTCTCTGCAATTACCATTTGGTCTGTTCGATGCACTTGTTAGTAGTTGCTCATTGTCGCTTCATTGTGTACTACATTGTTCAGTTGGTGAAATGCATGTGGTTTAAAGTTGTTTTCCATGGTATTAGTGATATGCATCGAATGACACCTTTAGAGATAATTGGATTAATTGGCTACAAGTTCTACCTATAGGATCGCATTGTTGCATTATTTGTTTTTGAATTATTGCTTTCAAATGGTGGTGAAAGTGATGAACAGTTAGTCGTTGTGAGCCACAGTGGCATGGTGAGCAGAAATATAGTTCGAGACATTTCCATACAGTCAAGAACTACCAAGTTTGTGAGGTTAATGAGACTAGAAAATGGAGACAAAATTTTGTTAGTATCTATTATAACTCCTTCAGAAATTTACAAAGATGGATCTGAACTGCAAACAATTGATCCTAGTTGCTCTTATTTTCAAGTTTATGATATAATATTCGGGTATTGAAAGGGATATTACACAGAAGATAATAATGGAGATGGTGAAATTTATAGGCCTTGTTTGATTATAGGATTTTTATGGAAACACATAACCTAACCATGTCAGAATACCTCAAATTCATACTTATGAAACAAAAAATTCTTTGCAAAAACATAACATAATTTAGTTATGTTATCCCTCTGCCAACCTATAATAATATCACCATCACCCAATAAATTGAGAAAACGATATGGCAAACACTGAATATTTTTTTCCCCTAAACGATATTATCACTCACATCTGACATGAAGAGAATTACCTCGGATAAATGCTACAGGAAGGTGACAACATTGTGTTAGGATTCTTGTTCTGCCTGGCATGACAGAATACCTAACCCTAGATTCATGCCCAACTGAACGCTTGAACAACTGATCTCTCCTTCACGATACCTCGATGAATGATGGGAACACCTATGGCTTGTTGGGTTCTCAAAAAAATGTGCCAAAGTTCTTTCTCAGTCCTAGAAGATACATTCCTTCTTTTGCAGGAGCATGCACGATGTAACACATGGATACAATTGTTTTTCTAAAGTATAAGCGGGCTATTGAAGAGGAACAGCACAATAAAATGGAACAAACAACACAACGACAATGCAGTGCGATAGAGTGTCACCATTGATCGAAATAAAGAATTTAAGGCCACATTCTAGTCATCAAGGGCAAGGCATGCATACCGGGTTTTTGAAAGTGCTTCCATCGCAGGTCTGGCCAAGGTGCTTTGAGGCCAATAAATTAGCTAGGATTTTTGAGAATGGAAAAAATTAGGAATTGACCAAGAATAGGCCAATATGTCAGTTTGGCTTGGTTTCATTAGTTAGATGATGCACTTTCCATAGATTTTACTCATAGCACCAATAACAAGCTTATTCCAGAGGGAGGGAAACTTATCACAACTCTTTCTTACTTTATTATCCCTAATTATTGATTGATTGCTTGCTTGCAGGAATGTATATGGTTGGAAGCCTATTGCATCAAATGAATTAGCTCACTTTGGCATAAAATCTATTATGCTCACTTTCGAATAAAATCTATTATATTCTGCTTGTTATATTATATATATTATTGTTTTCTAATTATAAAAGAGAGAAATGTCTGCAGTCATGTAAAGGCTAGTTTATGCATGAGAGTGTCATTAATGTTAAAGATTGTAATCAGATGGAAAATTTTTTTAGAGGTCTAATATTCCTTTAAAATGATTGAAAAATAGCTAGGCACTTTCTAGAGTCTATGCTTATTTCTTAGCTTATGGCAAGGATCATCTTTATGTATGTAAGGTCTCACTTTACCAACCATCGTAAAGGTCACATTAATCACTAATGCTCAATTTTTTTCTTTTTTTTTCTTTTTGTCTTAATATTACTAACTCAGTTATCATGTAATCAAGTTTCTTCATCAATTTCAATATAAGAATATCACATAAGAAGTTAGGGATAACTTTCCCTTAAAACCAATTCCAAAACACATTTCTTCTCAAGTTTAAAAGATGATAGTATGTGTTATTTTACTACTTATAATTGAGCTCTAAGTAAGACTCCAAATAAATTCCACCATAATGCCATGTGCGAACATTAAGCTAGATCAACCTATGGAAGAATATGCCTCTCTTCATCATTAAATCTAATAAATATGATATGTTTATAAAATGGAATCACAAAATATATTGATCCAGCAACATTTCTAAATTTATCAATTAAAAAAAATCAATCCCAATTATTAAGGCAATGCTTCAATGATGAGAATTGTATAATCAATGTTTACCAATTCAGAAGCATATTATTCTTCAAAAAGTTCCAAGTAAAAAAATGGACCTACATAAATTGGACATAAATAGTTGTTTTCTACAATCATTGAAGCATAAGATTACACCCATGAATACATAAGATTACACCCATTAATACATGCAACTCGACCAAACTTATTATGCTAACTTAAATCCTATAGAATTGGTCACTGTAAAATTGTTTCCAACAACAACCCCCTTATTTTTCATGATAGCTTTAAATGATAAAATAAATAACTATCCTACTGAAAGTTTATCTATTTACACTTCATCATCATTATTAAATTTATTTTCACATTCGTATAAAAATTTGAACGTAGGAAGCTATATCTATTGAAATTTCTGGTACATAAAAGTTACAATCATTAAGACATTTCATCTAATGATTTATGTGCATAAAAACTACATCCATTGAGGCCTTTTGACAAACACTTTGCATTCATGTAATCTGCAGTCATTGAGACCTTTTGACAAACACTTTGCAAGCATGCAATCTACAGTCATTGGGGTATTTTGTCAAACACTTGGCAAAAATGAATTTGGAATTCTTCTTCAACCAATTTAACTCAAAAAATTCAGAAATTAAAACTTCAAATGTTGGCATCTTAAAACAGGGACTAAATAATCTTAGTCTTTCATCAAAAACTCGACAATAGGCACACATAATTGACTGCAACAATTTGCAAAATTGCTCAAATTTTCGATATGGGTTCTAAAAAGTGTTGTCTCAGAATCAAGTCAGGGGTTATAGGACCATGAGGTATGAATACCTCTTGATTTTAAGATTGATTGCAATAAAAATTCCTAGGGATGTGATTCTTTAAAACAACAACAAAAAATGGATTCCTACTCTCATTTACAACTTTTTTCAAACACTAAGTATGCAAACTTCATCTATAGTTGTAGATGGAGGGAAAAAAATGAAAATTAATGCTAATATGGTATTTTCATCAAACTCATGGCATCCTAAATGCTTCAGTCATTAAGACCTTCTGTCAATTAGTTTGAAACAACACTGTACAAAAAGAAAACCTACAGCAAATGAACTACAACTATTGCAGAATTTCTTCAAACATTTAGTGTGCAACATTTTATATACATCTCAGTTTCAGCTAACAACCCAATTCATAGTAAGAAAAAACCATGCTATCAAACATAGCATATTGAATTTGGATAATAGATATGACTTGTTATGGACAAAGATTTATTATAAACTAAACTTGAAAACTTTGGCAACACATTTTTGTTTTAATCCCTTGCATGTACATTGTCAAATATAACTATCATTCATTATTGGTTAGCTCATAACATAAACATTCACAAGTAACAATTTCCCATAAATTGAAATTTCTACAACACTTTAGACTAATAATGAATTAAAATTTTAAGAATTTTTATGAATATACTTGATAGTCTATATATATACAATTCCAAAGATGAGAGTATGCTCTAGCTCCAATGTCCTAGATAAGAGTATGCTCCAGCTCCAACCTACTTACCAACTCATTCTGAACTGTCCAATTTTCCACTAAAACATATCTAGGAAGAACTTCTCCCCCTCGAATCCACAAGTTGTAAAATCTCACATGCATTACCCAAAATACAAAATTAGAGAGATATACAAGGCAACTAAGGGAGATAATTTTTACTTCTTCTGAATGCCTCTCATGTTCAACTCCACTAGATAGAGCTAATTAATAGTTTAGTAAGAATTTCATATTCATTTCGACAATATTTGGCTACTCTCCAAATCTCCCCCCCCTCATAATCTTCTTCAAGTCTCTCCCACTCTTGGCATCACAATGCACACTCGCCCAAAGTGAGAAGACATGAGACACATATATAGGAGGAGAAACCAATTTTTGTCATAAAGGAGGAGTAATATGCATGCCTTCTTTTCAATTTAGAGGAGTGTAACACATGCCATTAATGAGAGATATGCATGCCTTAGTTAAGGAGAGTGTAACATATGCATTAAGGAGAGCGTAAAAGGAATCTTTTATGACATGTATTTAATGAGTGTAAGAGGAATATGTCATTATTTGATGAGTTCATGAAAGGGAGTGTAATGTATTATTAAAAGAGAGAGAGAGAGAGAGTTACATAGAGACATGAGAATTATCAAGGAGAGAAGTGTGAAGTGATTGAGGAGATGAAGGCGACTTGTAATTCCATTTTAATAATAATATCATAGTCTCATAAAAGATATTAATAATATTGAGGATTAAGTCAAGATTGAACTATTAGGATTGATTAATGATAAGTTAAGTGATTTTCCTTCAATAAGACTTGATTACCAATTTGTGCAAGGTGATTTACTATTTTTGGAAAGTGATAATTGATATGCTAGACATGACTTCCTATTTTTAGAAAGTCACTCCAAAATTATGAGAAATGATATTTTCTTAAGGAAATTCATCTCTGAGATGCCCATGAGTGGTATTTTTCTTCCAAAGAATAGGGATTTTGCATCCCTATTGCATGCATATTTGTGCCTTAGTAGATTGAGGACTCTGTGCCCTAATATCCAAGGATCCAAGATTCCACAACTCGATCCTTTAAATATTTAGGAATCGATGTCCCAATACTTTTATTATAGATCCAAGAATCCACATATTTATCTTTCATGGATTTAGGACTCTGTTCCCTAATCCTTAAATTATTATAGATCCAAGACTCCATGTCTTATCTTTCATGGGTCTAGGACTCCACACCCTAATTTCCATGGCTTCTCATCTACTTTGCTTTGAAACTTCATTCTTCACCTTAAGGTAGTGATTGTGAGCTCATACCCATAAACAGTTTGTTGGTAAGGTCTTGTTCTAAGATTTTTTTGTAGTGGCTAAAACCACCCTCCAAAATTTTTCCTTAGCTTCGTTTTGGAGCCTCCCTACCAACCTTTCACAACATCTTGTTTTGCTTCATTAAGTACACAAACTTCAATGTTTTTATTTCATAAAGACAACCTATCGATCAAAGCTTGATGCATTCCCCTCACAGGCTGATCACCCAGACTTGGTCCAGCTACATGCTGAGCAACTCCCCCAAGAAATTGCACAATTCTAGAGGGCAACCAACATTTCCTCCAGAAATTGTACAATTTTGTCTCACAACCTCCTAATCTCCAGAATTGTGCAATCCTGCCAGTCAGGCTTCACCCAGAAAACTGCAATCCTTCCCAGCAGGCCTGCTCAGCCCAGGAATTGTCCAATCCCTGGCAGTAGTTAGCTGCTTTGCCTAGAAATTACATAAATCTCTTGGGCAACCAACCCAACTCCCATCCAGAAATGCGCATTTTCTCCCAGTAGTTGAGCAGCCTCATGCATGAGAAGTTGGGTTGACCAGTTCCACCTGGGACCAAGGAAACTTGACTTGCATGCATGGCTTGATTTTTCCTAGAATAACAAAAGACAACATGCAAAAAAAATCCCATGATTCAGGGGGCAACTTTTAGCAGCTATAAGTTACATGCAAAGTTCATTTAGAAACTTTCCTCCAAGTATCGTTTCTTCCTAGATTTGTGGCATGTGCGTCAAGAGCTCAAACTTATTTATTCGATGAACCAAAGCTCATTCTTGCACATAGATCTTAGAGCTCTAGCATCCCACAACACATCCAAGACTCTTCGACACATATGGCTTAGTTATTCGTAGGTAAGTGGTCTCAACATGTCTTTTTCAGTATTTATGTCGCTTTTTGTGCTTTCACTTGTGTGAGTGTTTTTTGCTTGATTACTTTGAACACTTGTTGTCATTTACATGCATACTAGTTTGTACTAGCACCGTTTCAGTTTTTGTTTCTATCTCATTGCTATCGCATGCATGAAACTATTTTGCATGAACGGTCGCCGATTCAGTGACCCGATTCACCCACATGCATGTTGATCTTTTTACTGAATCTTTCATTCAATGTTTGCATGCACAACCAATCACTTATTCTTTCACTTAGAGGCGCCATGCATTCACTTTCATATTTCCTTTCAGTTGCCCATCGGTGGGTCTGGGCAGCCTTGGCTCAGTCTCTGCCTCACCTAGACAACATTACACAATATTGAGAAGGAAGGCTTTGTCTTACTCTCCATAAATGCACATTTCTGCCTAGACACTATCCTCTAGGATTATTTTGCACATTTCTAAGGGACAGTGACTACTGGCCCAGAAAATTGCACAATGTAGCCCCTCAACCTTCAGTCATTTCCAACTGGAATTGTGCATTACATAACCAGCAATTAGCCTGGATTATGCATTGTGCAAATCCAGTAGCCGGTCCTGCCTCCTAGACAACCCAGACTTTCTTTTACGCAGTTCTGGTAGCCATTCACCCAGCCTCCCAGAAGAAATTGTGAATATTTACCTATCATTCCCTAGGTATGTGTTAAGTGATTCCCCGAATTTGCTTTGGTTTTCGCTGATAGAGTTGTTGCCATGCATGTTGCTTTGTGTCTAGATCTTTCAGGTGTTGATCCGCCTCTTAGTAGTACAGGATCAATGGCCTCCAAGAGAGCAAGATCCAAGGACACTTATGGAAGTGCAATCAGAGTAGCAATTGAGCAGGTGTCCACATGTCTACTGATCTATGAAGATACCAAATTGTTTCTAGACAAGGACATCAAGTTGAAATGGCAAGAGGTCAATGAAGCATTTGCAGGCACTTTTGGGGAAGACCTTGAAGACCATCAAGTGTATGTGAACATTCACAAGTCTAGCTTGTACTGGATTGCATGTAGATATCCCGTGTTACCATGCATGGACAAGATACACTGGATCATCTCGCACACTAATCCCGAGATGATGACTTTGAGTAGTGTTAGCGGGATGAAGCTTCCCACCTTCTAGGCACATGATTATGATGAGAGGTATCATATGTCGAAGCTCGTGACTATCATGGAGACTCCTTTTAGCTTACCTAGCATCAATGCCAACTCCATAGACATTTTGAATAATTGGGTAAATGAGCCGGCTAGATTCAGGATGAAACCCAACCATATCTATAAGCTGAAGATACTGCAGAAGGTGTATCAATACTTGGTCATATTTGCATGTCACCTATGTGGCTAAGAAAGCACGAAAACCTTCCCATAGTTTTGGGTGATCGCACTGGACCAACTGGCCATAGAGGGTAAACCATGTACATGGTCCGTCATGTTGGCTCGTCAGTTGAAGAAACAAGTAATGAAGGCTCGACAGTCACTCAAAGGTATGCAAGCAGAGATATACATGTCCACCTACATGTTAGATGCAATCTATGCCCAATAGGAGTTCTCGAGCTTGGAGTGGGCATGGTCACCAACGGAGACTGCTGTGAACACATATTGTAATTTGTTGTCTGAATGTAGCTTCAGAGGAGTAATCACACGACTGTTCGATCATTTTGTCACCCTAGTCTACAAGATGATATTCGAACAAGACCCACCCTGCATGTCGAAGGAAGCAATGTAGACACTGATAGACATTGCTGATTGGTATGCCTCACTGTTTGGCACATTCATTAAAACGTTTAGCACGGAGAAGCCTCTGCATGTTATACCAAAGTTTTCCTTGGAAATACTCGTCATGCAGGAAGTAGCATATCACATCTAGGTAGGATTGACAGCTAGACTGCACTAGAAGAAGAAGGCACCTTGGCTCACTCTTCTGCTGCGATTGGGTTATATGAGATCCAGAGTATCAAGAAAGAAGATGTCGAAGCAGAATTGATGAAGAAGTATGCATTCGACCTCCAAAGCTACATTTTGTATGACCCACATTTCATTGTGAAAGATCACTGCACGAGAGTATAGTTCAACTGGATCCATGGAGCATGTCATTGGGCAGAGGAGGACCCATGGAGATACTATTACAACTCCTCCAGACTCAATGATCTCGTCAGCTACCTTGTGGAGTGGTTAGCAAAGCAACATGAAGCAACATCCTAGAAAGCACCAGCAGTAGCAGCAGAGGCAAGCATACTAGTGCACGACAAGGGAAAGAGGAAGGTTTTCAATCACAGAGGCAGAGGGAGTAGAGAGGAATGGAGGAAGCAGAGAAGGAGTTGCATGAGTTGAAGGAGAAACTCCAGAAGGAACAAGAGCTATGAAAATGAGAGAGGGAAGCGTTGTAGCAACAAGTATATCAGTAGGCACAACACGTGGAAACAGGTGAAACAACACCCGTACTAGTAGTGGATTCATCAGAACAAGTGGCATTAGGCAAACAGGGTGAACCATTGCAGGAGCAGGACTTCGCTCGTGAGATAGGGAAATCACTTCAACAGTTGGATATGAATATGGAGCAATGGGAATTGCAATAGTACATCGACCTTATGCCTCACCACCAAGAGGTTGGCTTACCTGCTTCACCGCATTGAGATGAGCAAGTCTCAAGCGACCAAGGAGGCACTGAGATCCTCAGAGATCAGTTGGAAGGAGAGATGCACAACATCTCATTCGATGAGTCTCAACATAGAGTTGTGCAGTCTCATAGAGTGTCGACTCCGGATGCTCATACATCTCCTGCACAAGTTGAGGAACGAGTGATCATGTCTAACGTGTGCAAACATCCAACAACCTTGGCTGATGCAACTAGAGTGTATGCCGAAGCCACTAGATCAAGTGTTCACTTTCTGATAGCTGAGAATGAGCGAATGGCTAAGGAACTACAAACGAAAAAGGAAGGAGGAGAGTTGGTGACAACATCCACCCAAGCTGAACTAAAGAAGGTAATACTAGATGAAGTATTATCCCTTAACACAGTTATGCGAGCATTGTACTCCAAGTATGGCATCGTGCATAATGCAGTCATCCATCTCAACAGATGGTAGCAATAATGTCCTAGGAGAGCACGTATCTTGATGAACTTGCATGTTACTATTGATTACATGAAAGCATGGATGATGAGATATAAGGGATCCCTACTTCACTTGTCTAAGATGATGAAGGCTAGTGTGGTCGAGCTGAAGGCACATATCCGAAGTCATATCTGGAATTATGAAGATCTCTCGCAACTCATGACTAGTATACAGGCTTCCCATTCACGTTTGTTCAAGAGTATGGATGTTTTGGTACGCGCACATGCAATCCCATCTATTGGAACTCTCACCTAGGTGAAGAAAAGGGTGCAGATCTAACTAGAGCTTGATTCGTACTTCGATGAGTTGATGCACATTTCTACTAGCCCAAACTTTCCCATCAGTGTAGACATCATGCACAAGTATGTTGTTGGTCTAACTGCATTGAAGACAATGATGCACATGCTTACAAATTATTTGGACAAAGGAGCCCAAGTAGTGTACCTGGATTCTATGGAGGCAAGAGTCAAGTTCTAGAAAAATGTCACCTTGGAGCACACAAACACCATCAAGGAATACCGATCTTGGTATTAGTATGTTATTGTTGATCATCACAAGGATGTGGAGGAGTTGGACATCCATGGTTGTCTAAGTTAGAGTGATGTCTAGCATGGCTTGCTCAAGCCATTTTGTCTCACATGGGTACATGTGCATTATAATGTAATGTCATGTAAAGTGTAAGTCAAGTGTCGATAGTTGGATGTAACAGTCATAAAGTAGATGAAGAGTCATGAGGGTAGTTGAACTGTCACAAAGGGGAATGTTAGGGGTCACCCCACCCTCTGCTATAAATAGTCCCTCATAACTCATTGTATAGGCTTTTGGTCAGCCAAGCTTTCGATAAGTCTCTCTTGGAGAGAGCTTGGATAGTATTGTAACGAGTCTTGGCTTCTCCACTACGTAGAGCTAGTACATCTCTTTGGAGGAGGAGGCAGTTGTGACTGTAACATTCCGCTATCAGGACTAGTGGTTCGACATGGATGTATAGTATGACTGGAACTTAAACTTATTAATATAACAAGAGCCAACACGTTTCATTCATATGTTGTATTGTATTTTATGCTATCTAGTTTACTCTAAATGATATATGCATTGGTTTTCTTATGGATGCATGTATAGCTATATGTGTATGTATGTGTGAACCTTTTTTAAATGTGTTTTTGGTTTAACCATCACTTTGGATTGCTTTCTAACTTTCCTTCCATGTTGTGATGTATCTTTGCTTATGTGTTCCCTTCTTAACTACGTGCTATCACAGGTTTCCAAGGGGCACACTCATGTCAACCCCCGTGTGTTAGAACCTCTCATGCACCTTCCTTGGCTCGCTGTAGCTATCACACCCTTGCTACCTGCAGAGTTATCTTACTTGCCTCTGTGCGAAATCACGGTCAAGGCATTACCATATCACACACTATTGGGACTCCCACACCAAACAATTTGAGGTCTAATTGGGACTTCTTACTGGGGAGATCCCCTAACATGTTGGTGGGTCCAACACCATGAAACTTTATGGTGCTAGAAGGAGGGCCATATGGCGAGTTGTGTCCTCTCATCCTACTTTTGAACCTTTGCATATCTATCATGAATTCTTGCACTCTTCTCCCTCCATGATGTTTTTCGAATCATGAAGATGTCACTATCATGAGGGAGTTCTTTGATCTCTTGTCCACTTACACATATGATGGTGAAGGAAAAGTGACCTAGCTTGAGTTCTTACATGACTTTCTTTCCATGCTTCATGAGGAAGATGGGTATTCTGACGAACAGACTAGCTTGTTGCTTGCATACACACTTTGCGCATCTCCACTTCAATGGCTGTGTAGCCTACCAGATGACAACGTGCACTCACTTGAGCACTTTTGTGATATCATTGAAGACAATTTCTATCATTTTGGTCTAGACCATCTTGACCAAAAATTGTTGCAACAACGAAAGGCTTCGTATTAATCGATCATGGAGTTTTGACAGTGCTTTTATGACTTGCAGTTTTAGGCTTCGAAGAACCAGATGAAATTTTTGTATCTTTGGGACTGGTTTGAGTATTATGTTAATAAATCTTCTCATCCCAAGAATAATTTTGAGATAAAGCCACGCTCAACATTCTTCAGTGATGGAACTGTGCAATTTGAGACAGAGATGGTCACTGTCACAAGTGACTATCCACTATCCCCTCATCAAACAGTTCCACCATTGCAGAGTGATGTTGAGGATCATCCTCACACACCTATTCAGCTGTCACATCCTCCCAACATCACTTCACTTAATTTTCATGCATATTTGGTTGTGAGCCCATCGAGCTGCCATATGCATTTTGTTCCACAACCTCCATCTTCGCACTTAGCAGTTCCTCCGGATGATATTGTCTTGTGTTATTCCATTCTAGACTCTACACTTGTTGTGAACAAGGAACAAGCCACTGACGGAGTTGGTGTTGCACAACCAACATGTGTTGTCATTCATGAAGAGTATGAGTGAGAGTTGAGAATCAATACTCGGCAAAGGATGACTCCCTTCCATCTGAGCCTCCTCTGTTCTTTCCTAACATCTTTGGTGAACACGCCATCCAAGATTTTGCATGTGCATCTTCATTCACGGATGCACCCATTGTTGATCACTCACAGGATACACTGAATGTCAGTCCATCATCCGATAATGGAGAGGATAAGTTATTCATTGAAAATCCACTTGATTTTTCATCTTCCTTTTCCAGAAACACATAGGATGATTTTGTTATCTTCTCACCTATCCCCCTGTTTGATTCATCAGATCATGAGGATGCCGATGACATCATTGATTTTTCTGATCATGGCTGTCGTGATCCATTTACTCCCATATTCAATCATGATCATGATTCTGTCGCAGTTTGTTTTTTGAAGCCATCGGTTTATGATGACCTATCCGACGATGAAGTCGAAACAACCGAGACTGTCGAGGAACTTCAACCTGAGCTGATGGTTATGTCAGGCCCTCGCTCTCTTAGGTTTAGTCTCACTACCGATCAAGAAACTGTTCAATCACCAAAGGCTTCTCATCACTCATCTATATGCATTGAATATCAATCTCACACACAACTTCATCCACTCGAACTACACGATCCTATCTCTCATGCATTGGAGGAATCTTACATTGCAAGCACATGTGCACGACACAAGTTGTCTTTGTTTCTTTCGTTTGCTTGCATGTCACAGTGAAGAGTGTGCTTATGCTTCAAAGATGCACGCAGTGTCACACAACACCATGATATCTTCACGGACTGCTCTTCATACACTTGCACTCACTTATGCCCTATGGGCACTTTGAAACACAAAGTGTGGTTTTTTCATTGTTATATCTCTCTTGCTTGCTAGTTCGCACAACTAGGTTGCTCACGGACCAAGCCTTCACCAACATGGGTCAACCAATGAGCCGGTGGCTGCATTGGAAATATCACTTCACATGATGAGGCCCATCCACCGTTATTTTAGGCACAAGAGTAGTATTTTCTTTCAGTTGGTTTGCTTGCATGCTTGTGTGCTTACTTGCTTTATTTGTTTGTGTGTTTTCTTTCTTGTTTGCTTACTCAATTTGCTTTCGATTTTGTTTCTGCTTCTGCTTTGCTTTGCTGTTTGTTTTCTTGTTTTGTTCATAGGTTAGTTTCACATGGAACCATGTATGACTCTTGAAACAAGCTGGGTAAAATAAAAGAGGCCTTGTACAACTATCACTACTTGATTATCTATCATCCTGCCTCTGTAAGAAGAACTTGTTACTTTTATGCCATGATACGTCAAAGGAAAATAAGTATTGTTCGAAGTGAACCTTGGCGAAAACATGATGCTTGTATGCTAACTAGTGTCACCTACTCTAGTCGATTGTTTTTGGGTAACCCTTTTCAGCTCAGTCAAGTAGAGTAAGGTGAGGGGAAAACCTTAATAGGCACGTTAGAAGTATAGTAAACTACTTCTCTGCTCGAACAACCTCTTATGCTCCCAATAAGTTAGGATCCCTCTTCCACATCTTAAATGAAAAAGTGTTATGCACAGTTATGAAAATATGAAAATCAAAAAAATGAAAAGTGAAAAAATTCAAAATAAAATGAATAAGGTGAAAGAAGAGAAAGGCTTCCTACACAGATAGGTGATGCAAGTAACTCCACCGGGGTACTGACTAGGTTCGCTGGAAACGGAGCCATGCTTGTGTTCCTATGTGACTCCGTGAGGGTACTATCTAGGCCTGCTGGCAGCGGAGAAACACAAGAGATGAAACTAAAACTCTGACAACTATACTGCTTGTGAACCAATATACCCCTCAACCCCAATCGAAAAAACTATGTTGCCTTGGCTTGGAATGTGTGTCAATCAAACAAGATCTTCGTAGATGCTACATCTTACAATCAAGCTAGTGTGAAATCAATACAAAATCAAAACTGAACAATACTTTCATAGGTGTTAGACTTTCTTTACATGAACAAGGTCCATTTAGAGAGCTGGAATCCTACTAGTGTGTCGCCAAGTGTTGTAGCGGATACAACCACCCTCCAAAATTTTTCCTTAGCATCATTTTGGAGCCTCCCTACCAACCTTTCATAGCACCTTGTATTACTTCGTCAAGTACACAAGCTTCAATGTTTTTCTTGCACAAGATAGCCTGTCGATCAAAGCTTGATGTATTCCCCTCACAGGATAATCACCTGGACTTGGTCTAGCTGTAGGCTGAGCAACTCCCCTAAGAAATTGTGCAATTCTAGAGGGAAACTAGTATTCCCTCTAGAAATTACACAATTCTATCTCGCAGCTTGTTGTTCTCTAGAATTGCACAATCCTGCCAATCAGGCTTCACCCAAAAAACTGTGCAATCCTTCCCAACAAGCTTACTCAGCGCAGGAATTGTACAATCCTTGGCAGAAAATTTCTCTGCTAAAAAATTACACAATTCTCCTAGGCAGCCAACCCAACTCCCATCCAAAAATGCACATTTTCTCCTAGTAGCTGAGTAGCCTCATGCATGAGTAGTTGGGTTGACCAGTTCCACATGGGACCAAGGAAAATTGACTTGCATGCATGGCTTTCTTTTTCCTGGAATAGAAAAAGGCAACATGAAAAAAGCATCCCATGATTCAGGGGCTATTTTTAGTAGTTGGAGGTTGCATGCAAACTTCATTTAGAAACTTTCCTCCAAGTGTCATTTTTTCCTAGATTTGTGGCATGTGTGTCATGAGCTCAAACTTATTTATTAGACACACTAGATCTCATTCTTTCACATCGATCTTGACGCTCTGACATCCCACAACACATCTAGGACTCTTTGACACATCTAGATCAACTATTCATAGGTAAGTGGTCTCAACTTGTCTTTTTCAACATTTCTGTTGCTTTTTTTGTTTTTGCTTATGTGAGTGTTGTTTGCTTGATTATTTTGAACAATTTTTGTCGTTTACATGCATACTAGCTTGTACTAGCACTGTTTTACTTTTCATTGCTATCTCACTATTATCGCATGCATGAAATTGTTTTGCACGAACAATCGCCGATTTGGTGACTCGCTTCACCCACATGCATGATGATCTTTTTACTGAATATTTCATTCAATTTTTGCATGCATGATCAATCACTTTTGGTTTCACTTAGTGTCGCTATGCATTCACTTTCATATTTTCTTTTTGTTGCCCATCGGTGGGTCTGGGCAACCTTGGCCTGGACTCTGTCTCACCCAGACAACATTGTGCAATTTGGAGAAGGAAGGCTCTGTCTTCCTCTCCAAAAATGTGCATTTCTTCCTAGACACTATCCTCCAGGAATATTTTGTGCATTTCTGAGGGACAGTGACTGTTGGCCCAGAACATTGCGTAATGTAGTCCCTGAGCCTGCAGTCATTGCCAATTGGTATTTCTCATTGCACAATCCCAACAGTCTGTAGTCATCCTGGATTGTGCATTGTGAAAATCTAGCAACCAGTCTTGCCTCCCAGATAGCCCAGACTTCCTTTTGCACAGTTTTGGTAGCCAATCACCCAACCTCCTAGAAGAAATTGCACAATCTTTGCCTATCATTCCCTAAGTACGTGTTAAGTCATTCCCCGAATTTGCTTTGATTTTCGCTGGCAAATTTCTTTCCATGCATGTTGCTTTGTCTCCATATCTTTCAGGTGTTCATCTACCTCTTAGTAGTACATGATCAATGGCCTCCAAGAGAGAAAGATCGAAGGACACTCATGGAAGTGCAACTGGAGCAGCAGTTGAGTAGATGTCTGCATGTATATCGGTATATGAAGATACCAAACTATTTCTAGACAAGGATATCAAGCTGAAATGGCAAGAGGTCAATGAAGCATTTGCATGAACTTTTGCGGAATATGGTGAAGACCGTTAGGTGTATGTGAACATTTACAAGTCCGGCTTGTACCAGATTGCATGCAGATACCTCGTGTTCCCATGCGCAGACATGATACACTTGATCGTCTCGCATACTGATCCCGAGATGATGACTTTGAGCAATGCCAATGGGACAAAGCTTGCCACCTTTTGGGCACGGGATAATGATGAGATGTATCAGATGTTGAAGCCTGTGACTATCATGGAGACTCCTTTCAGCTTACCCAGCAGTAGTGCGAACTTTAGAGACATTCTGAAGAACTAGGGATGGAGCCGGCTAGATTCAGGATGACACCCAACCAGATCTATAAGACAAAGATACTATAGAAGGCATATCAATACTTGGTCATATTTTCATGTTGAATATGTGGCTAAGAAAGCAGGGAAACCTTCCCACAGGGTTGGGTAATTGCGTTGGACCAACTGGCCAGTGAGGGTAAACCATGTAATTAGTCCGACATGTTGGCTCATCAACTGAAGGAATAGGTAACAAAGGCTCGATAATCACTCAAAGGTATGTAAGAAGAGATATATATGTTTGCCTACATCTTAGATGCAATCTGTGCCTGACAAGAGTTCCTGGGCTTAGAGTGGGCATGGTCACGAGTCCAGACTGCTGTGAACACATATTGTAAGTTGTTGTCTGAATGCAGCTTCAGAGGAGTAATCACATGGTTGTCTGATAATTTTTTCACCCCAGTCTACAAGATGATATTCGAATAGGATGAACCTTGCATGTCGAAGGAAGCAATGGAGGCACTGATACACATTGTTGATTGGTATGCCTCACTGTGTGGCACCTTCATCTGAATGTTCAATGTGGAGAAGCCTCCACATGTTCTACCGAAGTTTGCCTTGGACATAATCATCATGTAGGAAGTAGCATATCACATCTAGAAGGATTGATAGCTAGACAGAATCGAAAGAAGAAGGCACCTTGGCCCACTATTCCACTACGGATTGGATTATATGAGATCAGGAGTATCAAGAAAGTGGATTTTGAAGAATAACTGATGAAGAAATATCCATTCAACCTTCAAAGCTAAAATCCATATGACCCACATTACATTTTGAAAGATCACTGCACGAGAGTACAATTCAACTGGATCCATTGGGTATGTAATTGGGTGGGGGAGGACCCATGGAGATACTATTACAACTCCAAAATCAATGATCTCGTTGGCTTTATTGTGGAGTGGTTAGCGAAGCAATGTGAAGGAGCATCGTGGAGAGCACCAACCCTAGCACCAGTAGCAACAGAGGCAAGAATACTAGTGTGCGACAAGAGAAAGTGGAAGAATGTCGATCACATGGAGGAAGAGCAAAGCTGTAAGTTCCGAGCAGATCCATTGGTAGAGAAAGCAGCTATGGCTATAGAGGCGAAGAGGCAACAAAGCAAAAAGCGAATCATGAAAAGGAAAAGGGAGAAGAGAAGAATGGAAGAAGCAGAGAAGGAGTTGCATGAGCTAAAGGAGAAACTCCAAAGGAACAAGAGTTGTGCAAGCGGGAGAGGGAAGCACAACAACAATAGGTACATCACGGGGCGCAACATGTGCAAACAAGTGAAACAACGACTGTACTATTAGTGGATTCATCAAAATAGCTGGCATTAGGCAAACAGGGTGGACCATCACTGGAGTAGGACTTCGCTCGTGAGATAGAGAAAGCACTTAAGTTGGATATGGATATGGAGCAATGAGAATTGGAACAGGACATCAACCTTATGCCTCACCACAAAGAGGTCAACTTACCTGCTTCACCACATTTAGATGATGAGCAAGTCTCAAGAGATCGAGGAGGCACTAAGATCCTCAAATATCAATTGGAAGGAGAGATGTACAACATCTCATTCGACGAGTCTCAACAGAGAGTTGTGTAGTCTTGTAGAGTGTCGAATCTGGATGATCATACATCTCCTTCGCAAGTTGAGGAATGGGTGATTGTGTCTGATGTGCATAAACATCCAATAGCCTTGGCGGATGCAACTAGAGTGTATGTCGAAGCCACTAGCTCAATTGTTCGCTTTCTGATAGTTGAGAATGAGCGAATGTCTAAGGAACTATAGACGGCCAAGCAAGGAGGATATTTGGTGACAGCATATGCCCAAGCTGAACTGAAGAAGTCGATACTAGATGAAGTATTGTCCCTTGACACAATTATGCAAGTGTTGTACTCCAAGTTTGGCACCGTGCACAAGGCAGTCGTTCATCTCAACGGATGGCAGTAATGATGTGATAGGAGAGCACATATCTTGACGAACTTGCATGTTATTGTTGATCACATGTAAGCATGGGTGATCAGGTACAAGGGAGCCTCACTTCACTTTCCTAAGATGATGAAGGCTAGTGCGGTCAAGCTGAAGGCACATATCCGGAGTCAAATATGGAACTATGAAGAGCTCCTGCAACTCATCACTAGTATACAATCTTCCCATGCACGTGTGTTCAAGAGTATGGATGTTGTGGTATGTGCACATGTGATCCCATCTATTGGGACTCTCATCCAGGTGAAGAAAAAGGCACAAATCCGACTAGATATTGACTCATACTTTGACAAGTTGATGCGCATTGCTACTAGGCTAGAATTTCCCATCAATGCAGACATCACACACAAGTATGTTGTTGGTCCAGCCAAAGTGAAGACAATGATGCACATGCTTACAGTCGAGTTGGATAGAGGAACCTGAGTAGTGTACCTGGATGCTATGGAGGTAAGAGTCAGGTTCCAAAAAGATGTCACCTTGGAGCACATAGACACCATCAAGGACTACAGATCTTGGCATTAGTATGTTACTGTTGATCATTGCGAGGATGTTGAGGAGTTGGACTTCCATGGATTTCTAAGTCAAAGTGATTTCTAGCATGGCTTGCTCAAGCCATTTTATCTCACATGGGTACATGTGCATTGTAATGTAACTTCATGTCAAGTGTAATTCAAGTGTCGATAGTTGGATGTAACAGTCATAGATTTGATGAAAATTCATGAGGGTAGTTGAACTGTAACAAAGGGGAATGTCAAGGGTCACCCCACCCTTTGCTATAAATAATCCCTCATAACTCATTGTATAGGCTTTTGGCCACCAAGCTTCTGATAAGACTATCTTGGAGAGAGCTTAGACAATATTGTAATGAGCCTTGGCTTCTCCACTATGTAGAGCTAGTACATCTCTTTGGAGGAGCAGGTGATTGTGACTATAACGTTCTACTATCAGGACTAGTGGTTGGACATGGATGTATTGTATGATTGGAACTTACACTTATTAATATAATAAGAGCCAAAATGTTTCATGCATATGTTGTATTGTATTCTATGCTATGTATTCTATGCATATGTATGTATGTATGAATCTTTCTGAAATGTATTTTTGGTTTAACCATCACTTTGGATTTCTTGCTAACTTGTCTTCCATGTTGTGATGTATCTTTGCTTGTGTGTTCCCTTCTTAACTATGTGCTATCACATGTTTCCAAGGGGCACACTCATGTTAACCCCTGTGTGTTAGAACCTCTCATGCACCTTCCTTGGCTCGCTGTAGCTATCACACCCTTGCTACCAACAGAGTTATCTTACTTGCCTCTGTGCGAAATCGCGGTCAATGCATTACCATAGGACCCACTGCTGGGACTCCTACACCAAACACTATGAGGTCTAATTGGGACTTCTTACCGTGGAGATCCCGTGACACGTTGGCGGTTCCAGCACCATGAATAGATTTACACACATCACAATCTCATAGATCAAAGGAATCAAATGAATTTCATAATTAACTTATTCGCATCCTACCAATGATAGTGCATGACTTCCACAATCATTGTTTTTTGTAGAAATGACTTCCACATTCATTTATAAATCAAGCATCCTTGTTGGAAGTGAACAAGTTCCTTGCCACATCTTTCTTAGTACAAGGTTAACCATATATAATCATACAAATCATGTATCATCCATAAGTCATAATTAAACATATGTTCCACATAACCATGATTATCCATGGATCTATGTGTCTTAATCCTGGATCACCATCCATGTCATACCTATGTGATTTCCTGGATTATGCTAAACAAGCTCCACTTATTGATTCTTGATATCGTAAACAACAAACTATCATGCCTCTATTACAAAAATCACATATAAATGTATGAGTATTAACCTACCTATAGCAAGCTAACTGAGGGAAGAATATGCCTCTCTTCATCAATAAATCTAATAAATATGATAGGTTTATGAAATGAAATCAAAAAATATATTGACCCAACAACATTTCCAAATTCATCAATTAAAAATTACCAATCCCAATTATTAAGGCAATGCTTCAATCATGAAAATTTTATAATGAATGTTGCAGCAAGAGCAACTACTATTACCAATTCAGAAGCATATTATTCTTCAAAAAGTGCCAAGTAAAACAATGGATCTACATAAATTGGGCACAAATAGTTTTTTCTACAGTCTTTGAACCATAAGATTACACCCATGAGTACATGCAACTCAACCAAACCTATTATGCTCACTTAAATACTACAGAATTAGTCACTGTAAAATTATTTCCAACAACAAGCCCACTTTTTTTTAATGATAGCTTTAGATGATAAAAGAAACAATTGTCCTACTAAAATTTTCTCTATTTACACTTCAACATTATTAACTTCATTTTCACATTCATACAAAAATTTGCCAACGTAGGAAGCTATATCTATTGAAATTTCTAGTACAATAAAGCTACAACCATTAAGACATTTAATCTAATGATTTATGTGCATAAAATCTATAGCCATTGAGGCCTTTTGACAAACACTTTGCAAGCATGCAATCTACAACCATTGAGACATTTTTTCAAACACTTGGCTGCAATGAATTTGAAATTCTTCTTCAACCTATTTAACTCGTAAAATTCAGAAATTGAAACTTCATATGTTGGAATCTTACAAATAGGAACTAAATAGTCTTGGCCTTTGAACATCAAAAACTTGACAATAGGTGCACATAATTGACAACAACAATTTGCAGAATCACCCAGATTTACGATCTGCGTTTTGAAACGTGTTTTTTATGGAATCAAATTGGGGTTTATAGGTTCATATGGTATAGATATCCCCTAATATTGAGCTGGATTGCAATAAAAATTTCCAAGGATTCTATTCTTTAAATCAACAAAAAAAATGAATTGCTACTATCTCATTTACAACCTTTGACAAAGACTAAGTATGTGAACTTCATCTACAACTATAAATGGATAAAAAAGAACTAAAATTTATGCTAATATGATATTTTCATCAAACTCATGGCAGCCTGAATGCTTCAACCACTAAGACCTTCTGTCAATTAGTTTGCAACAACATTGTACAAACATAAAAACTTACATAAAATGAACTACAACTATTACATAATTTATTCAAACATTTAGTGTGCAATATTTTATATACATCTAAGTTTGAGCTAAATGGCCAATTCACAGTAAGAAAAAACCATGCTATCAAACATAGAATATTGAATTTGGAAACTTGAATATTGAACTTGAAATATTTGGCAACACATTTTTGTTTTAATCCCCTGCATGTACATTCTCAACTATAGTTGTCATTCATTATTGGTTAGATCATAACATAAACATTCACAAGTAGTAATTTCCCATAAATTTACATTTCTACAACACTTAAACTAATCTTGAACTAAAATTTCAAGAATATTTATGAATATACCTGATAATGTATATATATACAATTTCAAAGATGAGAGTATGCTCCAGCTCCAATGTCCTAGATGAGAGTATGCTCCAAATCTAATCTAATTACGAACTCATTCAGAACCATCCGGTTTTCCACCCAACCATATCCAGGAAGAACTTCTCCCCCTGGAACCACCGAGATCTAAAATCTCACAAGAACTACCCAAAATACAACAGTAGATAGATATACAAGGCAACTAAGGAAGATAATTTTCACTTCCTCTCAATACCACTCATGTTCAACTCCAATAGCTAGAGCTACTTAGTAGTTTAGTAAGAATTTCATATTCATTTCGACAACATTTGACTACTCTCTAGATCTCTCCCTCTTACCATCTTCTTGAAGTCTCTCCCACTCTTGGCATCACAATGCACACTCCCCCAAAGTGAGAAGACATGAGACATAAATATAGGAGGAGAAACTAATTTTTTCATAAAGGAGGAGTAATATACATGTCTTATATTTCATTTAGAGGAGTGTAACTCATGCCATTAAGAAGAGATATGCATGCCTTAGTTAAGAAGAGTGTAACATATGCATTAAGGAGAGTGTAAGAGGAATATACCATTCTTTGATGAGTACATAAAAGAGAGTGTCATGTATTATTAAAAGAGAGAGAGAGAGAGTTACCTAGAGCCATGAGAATCATTAAGCAAAGAGGTGTGAAGTGGTTGAGGAGATAAAGGTGACTTATAATTCCCTTTTAATAATAGTATCATAGTCTCATAAAAGATAATAATAATAATAATATTAAGGATTAAGTCAATATTGAACTATTAGGATTGATTAATGATAAGTTAAGTGATTTTCCATCAACAATGCTTGAATACCAATTTATGCAAGGCAATTTACTATTTTTTGAAAGTCATATTTGAGATTCTAGGCATGACTTTCTATTTTTAGAAAGTCACTCCAAAATTGTCAAAAATGATATTTTATTAAGGAAAATCATCCCTGAGCTGCCAATGAATGGTATTTTTCTGCTAGAAAATAGGGATTCCACATCCTTACTGCATGCATCTCCGTGCCTTAGTAGATTAAGGACTGCACACCCTGATCTACTCTAAAGGTCCAAGATTCCACACATGTATCTTTTAAATATTTAGGACTTTTTATCCCAATCCCTTTATTATAGATGCAAGGTTCCGCGTATTTATCTTTCATGGATTTAGGACTCCACACCTTAATCCTTTTGTTATAGACTCCACATCTTTATCTTGCATGGATTTAGGACTCTACACCCTAATTTCCATGGCTTTTTATCTACTCTTGTTTGAAACTCCAAACTTCACCTTAAGGTATTGATTGTGAACTCATACCCATCTAATGGTTCATTGGTAAGGCCTTGTTCCATGACCTGCACACATCACAATCTCATAGATTAAAGGAATCAAATGAGTTTCATAATTGACTTATTCATATTTTACCAAGGATAGTGCATGACTTCCAAAGTAATTTTTATAACTCAAGCATCCTTGTTGGAAATTACCAAGTCCCGTACCATATCTTGCTTAGTACAAGATTAAGCATATATAATCATAAAAATAATGTATCATCCATAAATCATAACTAACCATATGTTCCAAATAACCACGGTCATCCATGGATCTATGTATCTCAGTCGTGGATCACCATCCATGTCATACACCTATTTCAAAAGTGGGACAACAAAAGAGAAAACATTGATAATATGTACTTAACCACAATAATTTTTATACACACAACCATAAATATTGTCATAAGCACACAACAACCAGGTGACCCAAAATAAGTCTATAGCATACAAGCATATACATAAGTCTGACATGCATTATATTATATCATTGCATCAAAATGACCCTCTCCAAGTGTCACACAACTAACCTTGCCAAGATGACACACTACAATGTCCTATTTTCTTTTCATGAACTCAAAGACAAGGGTTTAGCTATTCGTGCAGAAGCGTTGGGGGGGGGGGGGATTTAAATGTAAACTGGTGTATTGTTGAGGTGGTTCTTGAGGAAGAAATTAATAATCTCTTTTAATGGTTATGTAATAATATTATGAAGAAATTAGGCTCATTGATGTTACAAATCCTCATCAAGGTGGACTTGGTAGCATTTAGAAGGAAAATCTGCTAGGATGATTTCCCATGCTATGAATCTGCATGCTCAAGCCTTAAAGCACATTTTGTTTTCTTCATTATATTTTAATATTTTGTCAATAAGAAATAATAAAGTTCATCAAAGAGTATCTTGGAATGTGAAAAGTTTTATGAGTTAGGTAGAAAATGAAATAATTTGAAAAGTCATGGGAGAGGTGAAAGGTCACCCACCCACTTCCATAAAATGCGCTCGTGCCTCATTCAATGGGAATTTTGGAATTTGAATCCTAGCACAACTATAGAATTTAAGGCTTCTCATACAATAGGGCTTTTGGCGTTTTAATCCTAGCATAACTATAGTGAATTCACTAAATACATAAAAAGTCATGATGGAGTGGAAAAATTTGAGACAAGGAAAAGGTTAGAGCATTCAAAGTTTCATAGAAGAGTTTATGAGGTAGGCATTGGAATTGAATATTCCTTTAGACTCACCAGAAAAATTGAGGAAATATGATGGTGCTCTACACAATTACCTTCATCAGACATTGTTGTTGTTTAATCCCACTAATCTAGATGAAGTGTGCGTGCAAGAAACTCATCTTGAAAAAAGGGGAAAGTTTTTACAAGAAGATCACACAAAGAAGCCTTCATCTAAGTCCCAAAACAACAAGTTAAAAGGAAGAGGAAAGGGAAAGAAGACAATGAAATAAAGGAAAGAGGAAGCAAATCCCTCTTGCGCTCATTGCAAGAAATATGGGCATGATGAAGAGCATTGTTGGAAACTACATAATGAGTTAAAGCCTAACAAATATGGTGGAAAAGAGAAGCAGAAAATTATTGCTACAACATAGCAAGACCTGAGTTATGATTCAAGTGATGAAATCAAGATCACAACTGTTGAGGTACAAGGTAAAAATTCCTTTCATGCTAGTTCAGGTTCTGAAAATGAATCTCCTGATAATGAAAGAAGAAGTGAATTATTTCATATAATAGTTGTATCTAAACACACAAAGATAGATACTCTATTTGATATAGGTTCTCAAGTTAATTTGATATCAAAATCAATTGTTAAGAAGTTAGGTTTGGAAACAAGACCTCATCCAAAACCATACCTTGTTGGTTGGGTATGCAACAATGTAGAACTAAATGTCACCAAGAAATGTAGAGTTAGATTTGTTATTACTTCATGGTTGATAGATGAGGCTGATTTGGATATCATACAACTTGACATTTGTGGCACTGTTTTGGGAAGCCCGTACTTATATGATAGAAAGGAAGTCTTGTTTACACATGTGAAGAAATACCACCTCTCCAAATATGGAGTGGAATATATTGTCAAAGCTCATCGTATGAAAGTTAACTCAACTCTGGTTAGTGTAGGATAGATGAAGAGACTCATCAACTCTAACTAGATATATGTTCTCATGGTTGTGAGAGAAAAATATGTTGATACATATGATGCCTTCCAAGGGTGGAATCCTTCTCATAGGAAATAATTGTTTAAAATTTTTTCTAACTATATAGAATCTCCTTTGCATGCCTTGACTAGTGTGAAGAAAGCATTTTAGTGGGAAGGAAAGAAATAGAAGGCTTTTGATGCATTGAAAGAGAAGATCAACAAAACACTAGTATTATCCTTGCCAAAACTTCAACAACCATTTGATGTCGAGATTGATGCCAATAGATATGCCATGGGTATAGTGTTGATGTAACATCGTAAGCATATTTATTAACACTTTGAAATTTTTTCTCAAGATGTTATTAATTATCCCACATATGAGAAAGTGTTTTATGTCTTGGTTCGAAGTGTCAAGAAATGGAGGAACTACTTAATAGGTAAGGATATTATTATAATACCATCAACCCTGGCAGTACCTCTAGTCATAGACCAAGCTACATCAAGCTTGACATTTTATATGGATGGATTCTATTCAATAGTTCCTTTTGATAATCAAGTATAAGAAGTGTACAAGTAACAAAGTGGTATATATGTTCTCCAAGCCTCCTATCTCTACATTTATTTGTTTGAAGAATGCTTCTTTATCTCATGATAGCTATGTCGAACAATATGCTAGAGATGAGGATTTTAAAAATTTTTATGAGATACTAACCCATGGTTCATAGGTGGAGAACTATTATTTACAGGGGAAGATACTCTACCATCTTGGCAAGTTATGTATTCCTACAATTGAAAGATTTCATGTAATTGAAAATCTCACACTTCTCTTGTATCTGGGAATTTTAGTATGGGAAATGCTATTGCCCATCTACAAAGGTTTTGTTATTGGCCTTGAATGGAAGAAATTATAACCAAGTATGTAAAGGGGTGTGTGATGTGCTCTACTTGTAATCCCACCAATAGAAAATTGGGGATGTTCACACCACTACCTGTTCCTTCTCATCCTTGGGAGAGTATCTCCATGGATTTGGTAGGGGGGTTACGAGTGTCAGAAAGGGATCATGAATACTTGTATGTAGTAGTGGATAGGTTTAACAAGATGTGTATCTTGATGCCATGTAAAAATAATATTACTACTCAGAAAATTTCTCACCTTTTCTTTCAACGTGTATTTTCCCATTTTCAACTGTTCACATCCATTATCTTGGATTAGGACTCTCGATTCTTTGGGGATTTTTTGAAAATATTATGGTGAATAGAACAATATTTTTTTAGAAAATATTATGGTGAATAGACTAGTGGAAAACAAAAGTTAGTCAATAGAACAATAGTTCATTTTCTTCAAGGGTACCACAACAAGCTCCTAAGTTATGGGATGAATAGATACATTGTGTCTAGCATGCATACCACTGAGCCTTGCACTCTTCCACCTAGATTTCACCATTTGAGACATGCTTTGGATATCTACAAAAATCACTATTGGATTTTATTTTTGGAAATGATGTGGATTCTAATGAATGTAGTGATGAAGACATAGCTCTCAAGTTCATTCATAGGATATAGATGATACATCAAATAGTGTAGGAGCATTTGGAAAAGAGTCAGGCATAGTATAAATCCTAACATGACAGACATAGAGTTGATCATCAATTCCAGGTTGGAGATCAAGTATGGCTTCATATCAATATAGGTTGAAGGGAGAAGGTAAAAATCTCAAGCTGATTAGATATGGCCCATTCATTACCTTGGAGAATATTGGCACAAATGCTTTCCACCTTGATCTACCCACTTATATGCAAATGTATTCCATGGTCAATATAGAGAACTTGACCATTTATAAGCCTCCCATAATCATGGATCCAAAGGACAATGGTCAAGTTCCATTAGTAAATGACTTTTCTCTAGGTTACTTAGATAAGTTGATAGAAGACATCATCCTAGAAGGACAAGGACTTCATAAGAAGGAGATGTGGAATACCTTTGAGTAGGTTTCAAAGGAATGCATCCAAGCATGGCATGGCGGATCGGGAAGGGGAAAGTAAGGGAGTGATTCCCTCACCTATCTATTGATTAATGAGGCTTTTGGAGACCCAAAAGCTTCTCAATAAGGAGGATTGATCGAGGAGGATCCAAAATGACTTAAAATTTGAAGCCTTCAATTCTCAACAAAAATGACACCAAGTAATAGAGCTTGTTGAAAGCTTTCCAATGACAAACAACACCTCAAAATTCCTCCATATGAGGAAGTTATGGAATTTTGAAGTTTTGATGAAACAACAAAAATTAGGCATTGACAGTGCCACATGATACCACAAAAGAGGCTACGTGGAACCATCTAGGTGGTGACACGTAGCACCATCTTGGTGACATGTGGGGTCCACCATACCCATCTGTGAGGCATCTCATTGGGATAGTCAACAGAGACATGACATCTCATTGGCATCATTGGCAATCTAATTGGCATTATGTGGTCCAATATGAGGTTGCCACGTTATGGAACCCAATTGGCCAAGGTAATTTGGAACAAGAAACAAAATTGGTTGGCCCACACAATGGTACTACAACAATCCTCCATATATATCCATGGTAAAATGAGCATATATATATTATTATATAATATATATATATAATATATAAATATATATATTAACCAACAAATATGAAATAAAAATAAACCCAAGAGGGGAGGGTCATGGGCTTGAACCCTCGACCTCCCCCAACCAAACACTATTAAGTCTGCCTTTCAAACAATTATTTAATCCTTAATATATTCATATGTTGAGGGAGAGTGACATGTGCCTAGCCATGAACACAAATTCTGAGGTGTCATGTATTAATGCAAAGAGGGTGTGTTTGCATGACACGAAGTCTAAGATAGAGAATCTCAGAGGGGTCCAAAGGTGAAGGTGACATAAACATATGGTGTTTATAGTCATTTTTCATGATTTTTCAAGATGAGTCCACAAGTGCAGACATAATTTGGATCTAAGCAATGGAATTTTGGGTCATCTCCAAATTTGAGGTATTGGTATGTATTTTGCCAAAATTTTCTAAGATAATATAAAAGGCTTCTCCACGAGAAGCAGGCCTAAAGACATAGTTCCTCTATTGGATGAACTTCATTATTAAGTTCTGGTGCAATTGTCCATATTTCCATTTCTTCATGTGTTTGCTTCTTCATGTATGTTTCACATATGTTTTTTCATGCTCTTTATGCAATTCATTTAAATTCATTAAATAAAAGATCTCATATCAAATAACCATGCAAAAGTTTATATTGTATATGAAGAGCTGTTCTAAGCTTTACGTATGAACCTTATAAATATTGTAATTATTGGAGATTTTGTATCACATTCAAGATGTCGTGATGTTTTTTTATACTTTAGATTATAAATTTGGATCTAATATTCAATAAAATACGGGCTTTATTGAAAAATGGAAACCCTTTCATCTCAAACTTCATATCAACAAGGAAGATGGTCTCCTTACTAATGAAGAAGTAGCCATAAGTATTGGATGCATAATAGTAAATGGGAACTCAATGCCTTCATACATCCTTTGGGATGATCAAGGGAAATTAAAAAGGGGGTGTTGGGCCTAGGTGTCCTAGACATGTAGAAGCTTGCATAAATAGGATAGGCATCATGCTCCATGGTTTACATCAATGGAAAGGGATGCTGATCCCCTTTTTCCAATATGCAAGTTGGTACAAGAGGTCATCCTTATCTTGACAATAGATTTTGGGGATATTCCAAAATATGATGGATAGGAGTGAGATCAAACAATTGACTTTGCTCTTATCTGCCAGATCCTAAAATATTCTCGGAATCTATAATTAAGTTAAGTTCAATTAGTACAAGGTAACTTAACGAGAGTATAAGCATCAGGAGTTAATTTGGTTGCAATGATACTCAAAAATTGTGTTCACAAGTGTATTAGCAGCACATGGTTTGTTGACCCCTGAATTGTGAAAGTGATGAATCGATATATGTGGCATTTAATCTCCCTCGTGGGTGGGTCATGGGTGGGGAGACCTGAGCTCATCCTTTAGTGTAGTATTATTGTTGAGTGCCATAGTTTTAATGAGAATTAGTATGGTGGAAGGTCTAACTCCATTTTGTTAAATGATTGAAGGTAAATCACCCTTCAAAGTGGTAAAAGATATGACAATTGGAGCTGCTATGAAGGAAGCTTGGAGGTGGACTTGGTGGTTAATGTTGTGGATACTTTCATGTATGTGCACATTAGATGGATGTAGTGGGAGTTTAGTGGTGCATTGGGATCGGAATTATTTAGTATGTGCAATGGAACTAAGGTGGTAAGGGTAGGCCACTTTGGTGGCATATTTCATCAAATGATTCATTTCAAAAAGCTTGTGAGTGACATAGACTTTGCGTGGAGATTCACATCACAGGGGGAATTTAACAACTTGAAGTTGGACATTTTCCTCTCCCTATATCTAACTGTTAGAGTTGGGAATTAAGTATCCCAAATCACCATGGGATAAACTTAATACTTATGTTTCTTGTTGGAGAAGGAAGTTTGAACCTTTTGAGAAAACGAGGAAGAAAGAATTGGTAGTAATGTAAGAGGAGTTCCTCTAATTGAAAATTAGAGACACCCCACTGACCACAAGTTTGATTATGACAATGGGCTCCTAGTGGATCATCGAATGATGTTGTGGAAAGTGGAGGAGGAGATTGCAAGCTAAGAATGAGATCGAATCTCTCCAGCACTAGATTATTTAGTATGAAACAGAGTAGCATCAAAAGTAGTCACTCACCGATAATTCAGTCAATGATAATAAATTTTGTAGTCCGTAATTGAATGTAATTTTTCCACCAATTGGTTTAGAGGTGGTTATCATGGAGGAACATTCTTCTTAGTAAAGATGATTGATTATGGAAGTTAAGTTTTATCTAGTCTTAGGAGTGTTCTACTAATATATAACTCAACTATGTATAAGATTGAAGTAGAAATGGCTCAACTTGAAAGACCTTTAATACATTTTTATACTAATGTTGTCTTACTATAATGCCAATCACAGATTTTCAATATACAATACTTACAATTATTGTTTATGGACAAAACTTTAGATAACATTATTATCATTATATGTGTTACTCTATATTAGCTACCAGAGGAAGGAATCTATGTATCCATAATGGAACACATCAGCATGTTTTCATTTTTTTAGAGTGCCATTTTGATATTGTTGCATCAATTTCACTCACAATGTTGTTGAAAGTTAAGACTATCAGAACAAATACACCCTCTACCACCACAGTTGACGAAAGAATTCCTGAAGCCTTGTCCCAATTTCCTCAGCTAGATCCAACTACCCCAATAGCACCGAAATTACAATGCTCACTTACCATCAAATTAAAAGAAAGGAATTCAAAATAGTAAAAGATATTGGAATAAAGGTTGCGGCCAACGTGCTTATTGGTTGGAAGAAAATTAATCCACCCATGATGGGGTGCTTATCACCATGATTGTACGAGGCTAGGTCAAGCCTCGATCCTTATCACCGACCTTATCACCGGGATTGTAAGAGGCTAGGCCAAGCTTCCATGCACCATGGGAAGTTTGATTTCCCCAAAGTAGCTTCCACTCCTTAGCCTCTCCCCATGAGATTTGGACCTACCACTTGTTTGGAATAAACCCATGCAAACCAACTTATTTACACTTAATGAGTAATTACTATGAATAAAGTTAAAACCAATTATGCAGCCTCTACCTTCATTTTTCTTCCTATTTAATCAATGAATAACTATATTAGTGTTAATTTCTTTATTTTTTTTTCTCATTTATGAGTCACTAGGCTGCTTTTTGACATTTTGTTTGTGTTTTTTTGTTTAGTAATGGGATGCCTGAGCCATGCTAAAGTTCAGAGTCATCTTCAAACGCTGAATGTAACACACGTCGTGTTGTCTCTATCAAGTTCTTACATTCCTTTTACGTACATCATTCTCCAAAAATAATGGTTGTTGTCATAATAGTACAAACCCAGTTGAAGATGGAGCAAAGTAAAGTAATTCTGTACATTAGTTGTCCGTTTAGCTTTTACAAACGTGATGATTAAGTTTCAAAAAGATGGTGATGGTGATTAGGTTTTTATTAACTTCAAGAACTTTTTTTTCCTTTAAAAATTCTTTTGTCATAACGTAGAGTTCACTTGTTCAAGCTTGAACATATACTTCAATAAGCTCTCGTAACTTTCGAGTGATGTGATGTATATCAATTATTGAAAGCGTGTATGGTGCATGGCGTTTGACATTCAAAGAGAAGCTTCACCTTTTCCAATGTGAATTTTGATTTTATTTTATCCATATTTGAATTCTGAATTCCAACCAATATCACCTTGCACTTTTTATTCTGAATTCCAACCAATATCACCTTGCACTTTTTAATGATTGGAATGTAAGATTATCATATATTGATTGAAGTACAAAATTGTGATATAGTGTAATGGTTGAGAATATATAGTGCATAGTATCAGTCCTCGTGTTATTTTATGGTTATGCTTTCTTCAGGCTACACTTCTTTTATTTTAAAGCTGTTTCTCTATAGTTTCGTTTTCTGGTTGTAGCTGGACGTCAAACACGCGTTATAATTCATAATCATTTTTAGAAGTTAAGGTAACACACGGCCTGTAGCCTCTATTAACTACTTGCATTCATTGTACCCAGGGGGATGGAATTTGAAAAGCAAATTGCTCATCACCTGTTGATTTCCCTGGTAAATAGAGTAAATTTTTTTTTTTTTAAAATTGTCATGGTTTTTTTTGGTTGAAATTGTGAAAATATGTGGGGAGGTGTGAAAACTGATTTGCCATAGAGTCAATTTTTCTTTTTAAAACTGTCATAATTTTTTGTTGAAATTGTAAAAATAGGTGAGGAGGTGTGAAAACTGACAAATTTGATAGGTGAATCTGTTTTGAAATTCCAACCCTGATTGTATTTACATTCATGCCACAAACAATAATTGTGTTATCACTTTTCAATTGGAGAGTGAGAAAAGTATTGTGATTATGTACCAAGTCCTCAATTTAGTTTATTAGTATGATGATTGAGTTTAATAAAGATGGTTATGATTAAGGTTAAAACATTTCATGTAGTTTCAACTTTTTTTCAAATAATTTTTTTTAGTCAATTGTATTTACAGTTTAGCAAAATATATATTGGAATTATAAAGTTTTGCATTCATATGAAGAAATTTTATCCTCCCAACACTTTATAGATGTGTGATATAAGTATATATTAATAATGAGTGTATATAAATTAAATTAATATTATGCATTTTTCTAATAATCCATATATAATATGTTTATATATATTAATGATTAGTATATAATATGTTGTATATATTAATTATTGGGAGAGTGTGTAGTGTATATTTATATTTATTTAGGTCAATTTTATTAAATTATATAGTAATTTTATAATATTAAATCATTTTTAATATGTATTTGTATGTAAGATTAGTAAATTAGTCTAATTAAATAAATTAAATGGCTGGTAAATGTTGATAGGCATTAATTCGTGAAGCCAATTCCATCTAATGTTGTCTTGGTCATGGCCTACAACAAGATTGCAAAATACTAGGTTTAAACTGTCACATTTTAAAACAAAACAAATTTGCTAAATAACACATTTAAATAAATTGTCACAACAAAATAGGACCCCCACAATTAAAGAAAATTTTGTTTCAGATAAAATTCCTTGCTTCTTAAAGGATGGAGTTTCAATTGGAACATATATGTCTACCGTGTTTTCTTCACAATCTCTCCCATGGTTTCTAATGGAAACCCTCCCAGGGATTCAAGGGATCATAGATTTTCTCAACAGTTAAATATTGTACACCAAAAAGACTCTCACTCTTCTTTCCAAATTGTAGTTGATGCAATTGCTAATTTTTTTCAAATACTCATGTGCAACAATTATGTTGATAAATACTAGGCTTGGGCAAAGCCAATATGATGACCACATGTTCTTGTAGGGAGGATGATTGTTGAATGCATCTCCACGATTTAATTTGGAAGTTCCCATTCAAAAACAAGTCATATAAAAAGGGTACAATTTCTACTTAGTGTGAAGATTGTTGTAGTGAATGAGGCTTTCTCTTTGGAATTGATGAAGTTTTTGGTTGTCGAATATCTATTATTGATGTTTTGTTCATCCCTAATTCAAGATAATAACCATATTGTATTGGGCAGGTTGACAACTATTGAGACATGGCACATTAACTGTTATGTTGGTGATGAGAATGCTCCTATTGGTTTTGTTATCAAGTATGTTAATGACAAACTAGAGCTATTGCAAGACAATCTTTTTGAATAGGAATTATTTTAATATGTTTACTGTACCAAGCCTATAACTTATCCATTAAATTGACATTTTTTAAGTAGGGTTAGATTTTTCTTACGAAGGATAACTATAGCTCATGTTGCTAGGGTTTGTTATCATCTTAATTTTGTGTTGGGCATTGTCTTTGTGATTGTTGTGACCAAACCTGTTAGAACTCTAGGATGATGGTACTTGATGAGTGAGGGTGTATTCAAAGTTTTGTTGTTGGAACCTAATTTCTAATCCATGATTGCTAATGGAGGTGTTTGTAATGAGTTAATATGTTACTGAGTTTGATGTTGTTGACAGATTAAGTTGATGATGTCAAGGATCTGTGTCTTAAATATATTGCATCCATTAGGGATTTTGTTATTGTATTTACCAGGATTAGTTTTGGCTACCTCATATGAGTAAGTGTAATGGTACTTAATGAAGGTTTTTGTAGTTGAAGTAAACTTCAAGGAATTGAGCGATATGACATTGCTAAATGAGCTTGTTATTAATCAATGTGTGAAGATTTATGTTAAAGGTTGTTGCTAAGACCTTGGATGAATTTGATGGAATTCAAGTGTGTTTTGATGCCTTAGGGTTTGTAGATGTTTAGTATACTAATGGTTAATGTTTTCACTGCTCATAATTAAGCTATAAAAATGTATAATGATGAGCTCTTCATTGACTTATTGACTTAAGTTTTACTATGAAATATGTCCTAATGTTTCTAGGGTTATGATAGTGTGAGGGAATTAATGATGTGAAGCTAACTAAAGGTATTTATGTTGGATCTAATGACTTTTCTATTACGTGTGTTGTACCAAGCATTGATGACACAATAAGCATGATGTCGGTGACTATTCAGAACCTTGCATTGTAGATTTTGTATAGCAAGCTTATGTATTGTGCATGGTAGACCAAAGTTGTTGATTTCTACTCAAAGTAAGAATTGGATATATGATTATTGATGATGCTAATGAACTTCCACAAAGATACTATAGGGATGAAATTCTATCGATGAATGAGTATTGCTACCAATGATGTATTTCTATGCACTATTATGTATTTAGAGTGTTTGATTATATGACTAGAGTCTTGAAGTGTATTTCTACTAATATAACCACATATTTGATGAATGAGTGTGATGGTGATAATATAACATGGTATTATACTACTAATGTTGAATCTGTTAAGCTTGTGGTGTTCAGTGTTTTGACAAAATATTTGTGAATGATGTGTTGTTCAGAGATTGTAGCACAAGACTGATAACAAGAAGTCATAAGCAAAGATTATGTTAGATTGATGATATCACTACTCAGATTATATGTGTGTTATATTGATATTGTAGATCGAGTGACAATATTACCATAAATATTACCATAGTTTATATCACGTAGTATTGATACTCTTGTGGTGCTAAACAAAGTTGAGATTGCATAGTATTTTATTATTGTTGATGATAGAGGATAATGGATCTAGTTTGAAAATGGATGAAATTGAGGTCCACAATGTTTAGGGGGTCGGTGTCTCCAGAAAGTAGAGGCTTGAAAAATCAAAGAGTGTTTGCTTCCTTCATGTGGGTTCCTAAGAACAATTAGGGGTTGCTACCTCTAGAAGATCGATGTCAGAAAGTTGTTATGGGATTTGGTGCTTCCTTTGGGTCATACCCTGGAGTGAGTGGGTGTTGGCATGAGATGGAGGTTAGTGCCTAGCTAATAAGTGCTTGCAAACTAGTGGGTGTTAGTGATCATTGTAATGAAATATTATATCTTAGAAAAAGAAGACAAGTTTTCAATGGTTTTTCTCTTGCAAGGGTTTCCACCAAAAATATTGATCACATGTGTGTTCTTTTCATGGTACATTTGTATTTTTTTATGTTTCTATTTTCACGATGATGAATAGTGTAATGGTTAAAACTGGTAAAAATTGATTAATAATTCTGAAATACTGATTCACCCCCTTCCCCCCCCCCCCCCACCCCCCCCCAATATTCCAGCAATTGGTATCAGAGTAGGTCCACAAAAAATTAGTTTAATAACTAAAAGGGGATTGAAGGAATTATGGTGAACAAAAGAAAGCTCATGAAGAAAACATATAAGAAGAAGAAGACACTTTAGAAGCATTGTGAGTATGAAATTAATGTGTTAGATGTAGTAGTAATATCAATTGTTGTAAAAAATGGGGAATTAAATGTCTAAAAATCCATGGATGATCAAGATGTCCTTATACTCAATAATACCAATCATTAGGTATGGAAAGAAAGGATGAAGTCAAAATCAAAATCTCTCGAACCTCATGTTTGGAATGTCGTGATTAATGGCTATGATGAAAAACCTCCATCAAACCAAGTATTGCAGTGGAATGATATGGCTATGAATCCAATTTTTTATAGTCTACCTAGTTTAGAATTTGAGAAGATTATACAATATGAAACTGCAAAGGAAATATGGAAAAATATGAAAGCCCTTAATGAAGGAGATAACATTGAAATAAATGTAGATGATTTTCAATCATGAAGTAAGTTTATGAAGATAGGACATTTTTATTATTGTTCTGAAATCCATGATTAAGAGCATAGGAACAAAGAAGTATTTAGTGTATCTAAAGAAGAAAAACATAAGATATCAGAAGACGGGTGTGTCCATGCAAAGAATTAGTTTCTTTCATGTCAAATGGAGTTACAAATTTAGAAGAAGAATGGTTAGAAAAGGAATTTGATCTAAGAAGGAAACTTTTTATTGCATTGAAAGAGATTAAGAGTCTTAAGAAGAAGTTGCAGGTATATGAGAACAAGGATGAAGATGTGGATGAATCATGGAACACCGTAGTATTCCTACAAGCACATTTAGAGGAATTTAAAAGAGCCAATGAAGTACTGGACAACTTAACAGAAAGGAAAGTTATTGTGAGGGACTTGAAGCTGAAATCATCTCGCTAAGGATTGATCTAGAAAAGAAAAAAGAATAGAATAAGAAGTTACTTTAGATAATGGATGAAAAAGAGTATGAGCTTAAAGAATAAATTATCAGGATGAAAAACCATTTATAAGAGGCAAGAAGAGTTGAAGAATTAGTAAACAATTAGTTATAAGAGAGAGAGGGTCACTCTAAGAAATAACAAAGGTTGTCCCATTAAGAAGTGATTTGGAAGAAAAGGTTAAACAATTGAGATTTCAAGATAGTAACCAGATGCTGGAAAATCTCCTCAATGGCCAAATCCCGCCCTTCATTAACTCAAGTCTTCATTTTCATGAAATAACTAAGGGAGAATCCAACTCACAGGTGTGTGAAGGAATTCTTAGAGACAATAAAGAAACATTTGAAAACCTTTATAGAGAAACGAGCAATAGTTGAATACCAAAAGAAAGTAAGGAGATCAATAATAAAGGAAGAAAGAAGTAGAATCAACATCCAAGAAAACTATTTTATTCAGGAATACCCTTCGCTCCAAGAGATGAGCATGGAATATTCAAAGAGAGGAATAAAAAATACTTTTCTCCTTTGTTGGAAGTTTTTGTGTGTTACACTATCCAAAATTTTGGACACATTGCAGTAGATTGCAGAAGCAAAATGATTAGACCTTCCCAATGTCGAGAAATGTATCAAGAGGGTCTCAATTTGACTCTTCCTTAGTTAAATTGAGAAAATTTGAAATTTCCATATCAGTAGACAACTTGGAGGTAATTAACTAAGGTGACATGGCTATTGTCACTCAGTTGGCTCAGTAAATTCAAGTTAAGGGCTTGGAGTTCAATTATGCATTTGTGATTGCTAATTTGTAGTAATCTAGTTCAGTTATTACTATTTGTATTCAGTTAAACTAGTTCTAACTATTGATAGAACTAGTTGAAGGTTATTTTTGTAGTGGGACAACAATTTAACTCAGTGATCATCTAATTAACTGATCAATGAACCAAAAGTACCTCATTCATGCAAGAAATTCAAATTTCTCAGCTCTGGTGGAGATTCCAAGGCAGTTTAACATCAATTGTATATTGGTTTTGAGTGTACAGGTGTTGCATGTAATTAGTGATCAATCCATTCCATTTACGCAATCAATTGGAGGAAAATTCCTAAAAAACAAGGATTTAATTCCTCAATATTTGCAAAAGGAAAAAGGTGCTCAAATTGAGGCAGAAATTGACTATAACTTCTCATTCAGTAGAGAGAACAATTATACATTTACAGGTCGAGCTTAAAGTGGGAAAGCCATTGTAATGCATTCTATATTCATCTATTTAATGCAACCAGGCTTAAGGGGTTTTTACGAGTTGGTTTCCCCTAGATATATCGATGTAATTGTATATGTGATTGATGCATGTTTGCAAATGTTGTTCTAAATTGTGAATTAATTTCTGCAGGGCATTAAAGTAGAATTGTCTCTTTTGATTTAGATTAAAGTTGTTGAGCAGTTGCAATCCTATCACCATATTTCTAAATGGAATCTATAATAGCCCTTGTGAAAAGTTCATGTAATAAAAGTTAATAAAGGCAAAATATGACCACGGTTAAGGGACACTTATTCCAAACTGAATGTTAGGAAAATATATCCTAGTGAGCATCAATGGATGTGTGTTTCAGTTAAGGAAATTTGCAAAGGCTAAGGCAATGGTAGTAGAATGCATTAAAAAGAAAAAAAGGCATTTTGGCACATTTATTTATGAAAATAAAGGAAATTAGGAGAAAGGAAGGTAGAAGGTCACAGGTTGTAGGTGAGGAGGAAATTGAAGTAAAATAATGGAAAATAAAGAAATTAGAGGCCTCATGCATAAAAACACTTACGAGGATTAGTTCATGGTTTTTTTCAGTCCAAGTTTGTAGTACTCTAGTTTGAAGTGAGGAAAGGAAAAGAAAGCAGGAAAGAGAAATCAAGCGAGGATCGAGGAAAGGAAAACATGATCAAGTAGCTTCAACAGGAATAATTGTAGGTAACCTTTTGCATGTGTGACCTCCTAGTTTGTTTAGACATGCATGGCTTTACATGTTGGTGCATGGTTCTCTTATTGTTGGTGGTATGGTTTTACCGCGTTATGACACTGGATTTAAGCCTAACTTAGTCTTTTTCCAAATGCCATGGTATGTTGGGATGTTATTTTAGTTTTTGAGCTATGGAATTGCTAGATGGATTTAGGAATCTGGGGCGAAGGTGGTCTCAAGGTTCATTCCCAAAGGCATAGGAATACCTTGACCGGTTTTGGTGGGATACACAATAAAGCTTGAGTGAGTATTCTTGGTTTAGGGCCTAGTGATCTGGGTTTGTATTGTGGTAAAGCTTGAGAGATAAGGAGTTAGAAAATTCCTCAAGGATAGTGATGGATTTCAGATGGCATTCCAAGTTCTATTCGGTTGTGATTAGAGCACTGGTTTTGGTGTGATCACAATTTGGTGAGGGTGGAGGTGGTTTAACCTTTGGATTCCCTTGGTTGTTCCTGGATTAGATGTTCTATGAGATCCCACATTCATTCTTGGAATATGGCACGGGGGTGTTCGGCTGAAAGAGATATTTAGTTCAACCATGTCTATGGTTGGGTGGTACGTCAAAGTCCTGAACCTGGTCGGATTTGCCTATGATTAATAAAAGCTAATTTCTCTTACTTTTTCACTCATTTATATTTGGATTTAATGGTTGTGATATCTCTTATATTTATATGGTTTTATGTTGGTTATAAGCATGGATGAATAATTGGTTTATGTCATGGTTATTTCATATATTTACTTGTAACTTTTAAATGGATGGATGCAAGACCTATTTGATGACATAATAGTTCAAAAGAGAAGGAGGGGATCCTTCTGGTTATTTTCATAAGTTATTTCAATCGTTTATGCTCTTTCTTGTATCCTAGACCTGTAGGTTGTGTTGATTCCTAGTGTTTGACAGAATGTTAATCCCAGTTGGGGATGCTCAGGCCTATTCCTAAGGGTGATTTTTGATTGATAAACATTGTCATAATGTTTTTAATGAATTCTAGAAGTTACAATAAGTTCTAGGCCAAGGCTAGGATTCTGGGCTAGAAAATTGGCTTAAATCTGAGGGTCACTGGAACACAACTAACAATTCTTGTCCATAGTCACTGGCACGCAAGCCTGTGAGAGCGACTTTAGGTTGATGGTGGCTCCCTTGCCTATAGAATGAGAGTGAATATGGCCTAAGTGCTGCAGAATAGGACATGTTGTCTGAATGTCTAGCTTGTTTCCTCAGGGTTCTATTGATGACATTGGATGATTGTATGTTATGTTCTATCAATTCCACCTCCTTAAGGTGACGGAGGAGGTCAAATTTGATTGTAGTAGCATCTCTCCTCATTTTTACCCCTCTTAGCATGATTACTTTAGGTATACCTGGGACGGGGTGTTACAGATTGGTATCATAGCATTGTTACACTCTCTTTTTGTCATATTTGGTGCTATAGATATGGATGAATGTGTTGGTCTGCATTCATGTCAGTTGCATGTGTGGCTCTTACACTTGCATTCCATGTGCTTATTGCACTACATCATGTTGATCATGGTAGTAGTAAGGTTATCATGAGGAACTTGATTCCAGTTTTATGGAATGCATCGTCATTAGTATATTACTGGTTACACAATTATATGTAGCTTGGTTACATCCTTGTACATTGGGTTGTATCCTTGGTTATTTGATTGCATGCATCAGTTTTGTAGGTTGATTACAAGAATTGATCGCTTATGTTCAACTACATGTGGTTATGCGTATGTGTAGTTGATTAAGCATTTCTTATGCAGGTGGATAGTTGCATGAGGCAATGTGTATATTAGAGTATTGGTTGTTCTCACGCATGAGGTCATATCATGCATTGTTGATATGGTCTTGCATGAAGAATGGACCATAGTTAGTATGATGGTTATGCATTGATGCACTTATTGGTATATGTCTATATGTTATTATGGTTATGATGTACATGTATCACACTAATTTGGTGATATTGTAGACAAGGTATCCTCCCCAAGTATGCTATGGTGTGTTGATTTATGGTGATTTGGTTTAGCTGACATAGTATACCTTGCAAGAAAGAGATCAAATGTCTAGCAAGGTGGTAGACTACATAGAATCTCCCTATGCATCAGATGGGAAGTGTGGTGTGGGGCACTCTTCTCACTTGGCAGACACATTGAGAAGCTTGAAGGAAGAAATAAGGAGTTGTAAAGAAGACAATGACAAAATCATGTAGGCACAAGAGAAACAAGCAGAGGTGAATGTGATATTACTTCAGAGTTTATCGGATTTGCAGCGATAGGGACCTCTTCAGATCAACCATGGATATGAGGATAGAACTAATGGGTCATATGGAAATAGGTCTCATCGTGGACATAGGTCAGATAGATCTAACACTATCAGAGATAGAAGTATGTTGGATACTCTGCATGGGAGGGGTGACATGTAATATCCCTCCCTTTAATAATAAATAATAAATAATAAAAATAATAATATAATAATATAATAATAAATGATAAATGATAAATAATAAATAATAAATAATACAAAATAAATAATAATAA
>APFE030402555.1:6830-32456 GCA_000404065.3 Pinus taeda
ACACATATACATACATTTTATTTATTTATTTATTTATTTGTATTTTTTTTTCGATGACCTTGCCCTTTACAATACCCAAGAGTTCATTCTTTTCAAAATCTTTGTTTTCCAAGCCCTAAAGTTTTTTGCTCCTTCTAATTTGTTTTTAGCCTTCATATAGGAATTGTAGTCATAGCCAAGTAGATAAATCTTAGATTAGGTCTTCTATCCCTTTACCAGAGCTTTCCAAGAGTGATCTCAATGTCCTATCCTTTACCAAAGCTCTGGTCCCATGTTGAGTTTTCAAGTGAAATAGATACAAGCACTAATTTACGAATTACTAATAATTACTTCAAATGATATAGATCTTCTTATAACAATTCCAATTTATCATTAAGCAATTACACTTTATAAATTCAACCATAAAATCACAAGGATAATAGAGATCACAATGCACAAATAGAACACACGATTTACTCTAGGAAAACCCTCTTGGGGTGAAAACTTGTCAACATTTTTCTTAGAGAAATTCTTAAGTTCAACAAGAGTACATCTAATGCATCTAGTAAACTATGACATCCAGAAAGTTGTGGTGAAACCTGGTCAAGAAACCCTTTAGTGAAGTCAATACAAGTCAAATTTTTTCCCTCTTAGATTTTCCCAAAATTTTTGCCTGCCCAGAATATGTTTCCCAGAAACTGCCCACAATTTCGACCTCTGCAAAAATTGTTACCTAGAAGATGCTAAGAGACACACGTGAGAGCTAGGAAAGAGAGATGCGAGTTAGAGAGAGAAAGAGAAAAAAAGAGAGAGAAAGAAAATATTCGTCCTTCTTTCCATCCTTCTTGTCTTCTTGTACTTCCCTTGGATGCCTAGAAATTGTCTTTCTTGTGTGTGGTTGAAGGGGGCCCTAGAAAAGGAGGCCGAATACCTTTATATAGGGATTTTCCTATCTAGAATGGGTGTGTCTTTTCATTGGGCTAACTTGACTTGAGGGTGGGCTGACTTGAACAATATGGAACCAAAAAATCAAATTTCAAATTTCAAATTTCAGAATTTTATCTTTTAAATCCAACGTAAAAAACATGTCTTATAATAATTATTTCAAGAGTTGAATAATCAAAATGACAGGAAGAACATGTCTTATAAATACTTTATACATTACAAGGGATAAAATGTAAATTATGAAGACTGACCATAGCTACAAAAATTCAACGCTTGATATCCCATGACCTATAAAGAAGCATCCCAAAATTGGACGGAATGTTTGTTACTACCACATCCATGACCATATTTTTAGCAGGAATTTGTGCCAAAGACAAAACCAAGTCTTTGATTAAGCTAATGCATTAAACATTTCATAAATCATATGAATATAGGTCACGATTCAACCTTGTAATCTGTAATTTCAACTTTTCCATTATAGTTCTAGGTATCATATTATGGGATGCCCCTGTTGGGAGTGGGATCCCCCAAGGGCAGTTTTGGGGCTAAAAGACCAGGTTCGAGTAAAATTTTGTAATATAATTATAAAGACTCTGCATTTTGTAGTCGTGGAGCACGAAGGTGTCATGTGTTAAAAAGGGTAGTCCGCTCTTAGTTTTGTAAAGTAAAGTCGGTTGTAAGAGATCTACCCATGTTTCGCGAACCATGGGATTGTATAAAAAGAGCTAAGCTCTAAGTAGTTTTAAAGAGACACACCGTGTAAGAGAGTCATATCTTTGAAGCAAGAAGTCTAATTCTTGGGTTGTAGTGTAGGTAGAGGCTTTGTAGCTGAGTGCATAGAGGCCTAGGGTGGAAGTCTGCAGCTGAGTGCGTGGACCCTTGCAGCTATGTGCGCAGGGTGGACAGAGTCTGTAAACGCTTGGAAGATATTAATAAAGAGAGATATTCTGCAATTTCTTTGTCTTTGTTCTGTTGATGCGTCTGCATATTTTACATATGAATTTCCTTTATTGTGCTTATATGATGCGCAAATGGCCGCAATTACTTTGAATAATTAATGCATTTACAAATATCTATTTACACGGTGTTAACTATAATTGTTTGATAAGATAAGTAAGTCACTTAGATTAATTGAGGAATTTGTACGACATGCTACCATAGTAGCGTGAAAGTACTTGAGCAGCGAGCTAGGGTTACACGAAGGTCGATCGTACCCTTTCGCGGAGGTACTGAAGGCTGGAATAGAGGGCTCATCTCGTAAGCCCTAGAGCTAAGCGACCTACGTGAAGGCATGGATAAAGGGAATTAAACGACATCACAACCATCTCAGGGTGCGGAAAATTGGTTCCATCATCCCCCCATACTACTTCTGGTGAGACTTCGGTCCGTGCTCCGAGGGCTGACGCCAAAAAGGCGAGTAGTGTAGGGATTTGTTTGGCTAATTAATGCTGAACCTGGGTCAGGCCCCCTCAAGCCAACAAATGGTTCCTTTATCGAAACAAGAATCTACATAAGAGATATGTGATGTCATATCACTGGAATCCAACTAAGAAAGAGATTGAATACTGGTTGGACAGGAAGATCCACAAATTCGCGGCACAGGAGAACAGAAACCCGCGACTGACAAAGGAATAGTGGTTGGACAGATACTTGTATACAAAAATCCACGAGATCTTTTTCTGCTCCTTCCCAATTGAGCTATATGAGTGGTTCGCAAAGCTAGCATATAGCCAAAGAAGGTGGAAACTTGACGGTCCTATTGTTTTGACCTCGGAGCTAATACAGAAATTAGAAGCATCTGAGGACAAGATTACTCACGATGTCGATCATTGGCTTGATCGTGTCATAGGAGGATTTGTGATTGAATTCGCGGTCGACACTTCAGTTAGCTATAGTGAGGCGGAGCGACGCTTTTTCAAAGGACCGCAAGGTAAGTACGTGAAATCTTTGAATACTTGGATTAAAATGCGATTGTGCGAAACATAGGTTATGCATCTACCTTGATGTTTAGAACTACGCAAAGAGGAAAAACTTACAGGAATGAAGGACAAAAGGGTCCAAAGTATAGTCCATTGATTTCACCTCCGTGAGGTGATGAAGAAGGGGTAGAAAAGGTTTCTCCGCGAATTGCTATTCAATTAATAAGACAAGGATTCCTGCGAATACCACCTCTGCCCACACCACCTCCAACTTCACCACCATCACCTCCAACTTGACCTGTACCACCTCCACCTCCACCACAACTTAGTGTGGCAAACACAATAAAGCTGCCTTTGTTCAAAGGCTTGGGAAATGAGGACCCAAACCAATTCTGGTTCGTTGTGAAAGCTATATGGGAAGCTCAAGGTGTTACAGATGATCATATAAAGAAGGTGACATTGGTTAGTGCCCTGCAATATCATGCGCTAACCTAGTATATCAAGTACTCGAATGATAACCCGAATGCTGGAGTGGCAAACATCCAGACAACACTGAATAGAGAGTTCAGTAGGCCTAAATCTGAGGCACAGTCAATTGTGGGATTCAAGGAGATCGCGATGCAACTAGGTGAGACGCCTTGGGAACTAGACCAGAGGTTGAGGTGTACAATCTGTGAAGCCAACATGAATATGACAGACGGCCAGCATTGTGAATGGTTTGTGACTTCGCTCCTGCCACACCTAAGAGTTGCGCTGTCGCAACAGAAGATGACGACGCAGGCGGAGGCCTTGGAGATTGTAATGAGACTACATGAAAAGTTGATGCTAGATCTAGACCTGAGGGTTCAACGGATCCATGCGCAATTGAAGAATATTTTCCTTGATATGCAAAGTTTGAAGCAGGACATGATGATTCGACAAGAGGTGCGCGAGGAGGTATGGTGCTTGAAATGCAAGAGTCAGGGACACGACAAGGACCATTGCCCAATGTTTGCGAACTATATTACAGGAGGAGGGTCGATGCCTTTGATACTGGAAGCTCAAGCAAGACCTAGTGCGAGGCCTGCATTGTGGTGCGCTATATGCCAGGTAGCAGGAAACACATGCCACAAATAACTGTCATTTGCTGCAAAAGTTTGTATAGACACCACAATAGTTGTTCTGCAACTTCTGTAGATCAATAGGGCATGACGAGCATAATTGCAGGAGTTATGAATTGATGATGGATAGAAATCCCACCTATAGGGTTCAGACCGAAACGCTGCCCCTTGATCCTAGCGCAGTGATGGCGCGTACAAGATTTCAGGGGCGCGGACGAGGCCGAGGTAGAGGTTGAGGACAATTGATCTGCTACAATTGCAGAGGACCAGGACATTATGCTCATGATTGCACTAATCCAACATGTCTGTCATGCAAATATTGCACGCTGTTTGATCATGAAACGGAAGACTGTCCTACGCTAATAGCTAGGATACGTGATAAAGGGGAACTACCACCTCTGCCAACTCAGAACCTGTAGATAATGAGATCCGAGTCACGCGAAGAAGATCCAAACGTAAATATAGTGCTCAGTAGTGGAATCATGACAAGAGATGACAAAGGGAAACAACCAAAAGACAGTGCATGGGTCCGCAAAGATTCGGAGAAGGAGGCTGAGTTTGATTCAGAGCGTGCGCACGAAACCTTCATGGAAGCTAAGAAGAGCTTCACTAAGGCATCCACCTCAAGAAGCAAGGATAAGCCTAACCAAGAGATGGACCCCTCTATGCTCACAACTTTCTTGGAAACCTGTATGAAGTTACTGTGTGATAGTAAGGCCGTGAAAGGGTTACAAGAGCTCATTAATAGATGCGCTGGAACTGCACCGGGTGAACTGCGCGTGGTACGAATGGTTGGCAAACATAAAACAAGGACGGGATAGGAGATGAGACTGACCATGCAGATAGGAGAGTATGAAATGGATTAGGTTATTTTGGACCCAGGGTCAGATGCGAATGTCTTACCAAAGAAGACTTGGGAACGGATGGAGAGACCCGCGTTGCAATGGTCTCTGATTTAGCTAAGGATGGAAAATCAACAGAAGGTCATCCTCATGGGACGACTGTAGGGGGTGACTGTGGATATTGAAGGTGCAAGTGCATTGGCTGACTTTGAAGTAATAGAGATAGTGGATGATAAAAATCCCTATCCTGCGCTCCTGGGAATTGTCTGGGCTACTGATATGAACGGGGTAATCAACCTTAAGAAGCGGAAGATGATATTTGAGAAGAAATTTCTATGCGTAATAATACCCCTAGATCCTTCTGAGGGATCACACTATACGAAACCAGTCTGCGATTATGAGAGTGATGACGATCTGGACTGTATCTATAAGATAATAGCGCGAGATCAAGATTGGGTGAATCCCACCGCGAATGGGCGAATGACATGGGATCACGAGAGTTCCTGCACTTAGGACTCCGATGAAGAGATAGAACGCTGACAAAATTGGTTACATGAAGTAAATAGGATGAATTGTAATATGGTGACCCAATCGTTGCGATGTGTGTCCTTAGAGGTAAGAAACCTACCTACTTATGATTGTCTGAATGAGGTAGATATCCTTTTGGATGAATTTGAAAGAGGGGTACTAGAAAAACAGTGCTTCTAAGCATTGGAATGGGCACTACACGCTATGCCTGCAAGATGGTGGGGTACGCATAAAGGAAGCTTTGATGATTGGTGCGAATATAGGAGGATGATGAGAACACGATTTGGGAAGCCTAAGACGCCAATGACAGACAAGTATGATGGGCAAGATGACCCGCGCACGCATTTGGCCAAATGGACCTAGGCTTATGGAGAAAATCCCCAACCTGAGTGGGTGCACTTGTTCTGTCATACCCTGGATGTTGTCCCAATGAATTGGTATGTAGAAACAGAGCTCCACCATGGTACAGGTGAATGGGATGTTATACGCAAGGGCTTTGTGATGATATTCAATTTTGAAGATGGATTTGACTGCATTGATGAGGTGCTACAAGAAGTGAAAGCAGTTATCTTCCAGATGCTATAAGATCCTTTGAACTTGGTTCAACCTAAATGGGCTACTCAGCTAAGTCACGCGTTGGAATGCTATAACATGACCGTTGAAGAACAAGATGAGGATCCGCAGAAGATTAAAATTTTGGAAATAGAAGGTCATCGTGATGTTAAAGGACCTCAGGTTGAGAACCCTGATATAACCGCACTGTTGAAAACAAAATAAGTGAACATTGGTATGGAGGCAGAACCCAAATTCACAAAATTGGAGACTACTAGGATGATGTGATGGTGGATAAGATCACTAAATTGCTTCGTGAATATTAGGATTTATTCCCTACCAATTTTACGGATCTAAAGGGAATACTCGTGGACGTTGGTATGATGAAGATTACATCGAAGCTCGACGCGAAGCTGGTTAAGCAAAGACCTTACCGTCTCAATCCAAAATACAAGGAGAAGGTCTGCTTAGAGCTAGACAAGATGCTTGCGGCAGGCATCATTGAGCCTATGGAAGAATCCGATTGGGTAAGCCCAATGATAGTATAGGAGAATGACGCTTGTGTGCATGATCCTTTCCCAACTCTGTTCATTGATGAAGTGTTAGACAATGTAGGTGACTAGGAAGCATATTCCTTCACTAATGGGTTCTTTGGGTACCACCAGATCAAAATCGTGTTGGAGTATAGGAGCAAGGCAACCTTCACGACCGAGTGGGGTTGTTTTCAATACATTGTAATGCCGTTTGGATTGAAGAATGCGCCTGTGATCTTCTCGCACATAGTGGTTGTTACATTCAAGGATTTTATTCATAAGTTCCTGGAGGTATATTTTGATGACTTGACTGTGTTTGGGCTAATTAAACACCATGTAGCAAGTTTTCCACTGATGCTGGATACCTGTCAAAGATACCAGATCGCGCTTAATCTCAAGAAATGTCTGTTTTGTGTTCCTTTTGGGAACCTATTGGGGCATGTGGTTTGCAGACATGGACTAATGGTAGATCCCGCGAAGAAAGCGGTGATATTGAACTTGGAAGCACTGAGGAGTGTGAAGCAGCTGTGCACTACCCTGGGACATATGAGATATTGCTGGGCATCAAACCCCCACATAGTATGTTTTGGGGTTCAAAGCCCAAGTTTTTAGTATTATTGTTGAAAAGACTCTTCGAATTGTGGGCGCGGAGCGCAAATTGTATGTTAGAGTCATAGGGTTGTCCGCCCTAAGTTTTTAATGTAGTGTCAGCCTACCCATGGTCCGCGGACCATGGGATTGTATAAATAGAGCAAGGCTCTAAGTTGTAAAGAGAATAAGAGATAGATGGAGGAACGAATGGAGTTGAGAAGATAATCAGCATAGAGTAAATGTCAAAGTGCTTTGGGTCATAGCAGTAGGAAGAGGCTCTGCAGCTGAGTGCGCAGAGGCCTAGTAGAGTCTGCAGCTGAGTGTGCGGACCCCTGTAGCTGAGTGCATAGGGCGGAGTTGAGTCTGTAACCAAGGAAGAAGAATAATATAGAGAAGTTTGATTCCAAACCTTGTGTATCTGTTTTAAGTTATTATATGGCTGATATCTTTTTCAATTATTCTGTTTTATTTATCGCGCGCACTGGTGTGAATGGTGAACATTGTTAAGTATAACTAAACACATGCAATTAAGCTAAGTGATCAACTAATATCGGATTAATAATAAGGGATTTGGTACTAACGTGGATCGAGCCTCGAGTAGGGATGCACGAAGACAACATCACCGACTGCGAGGTACTGATAGGTTGGTGTAGTGACGTGCGTGCAGGGTCAAACTGCGGACCACCGAAAATCATCAGACATCTCTAGGGTGTGGAAACCTGGTTCTAGCACCCTCCCATACTACTTCGGGTGAGAACTCAGTCCGTGCTCCATGAACTGTCGCCAAAAGGGCCAGTAGTACCGGGATTTGTTTGGCTAAATCACCTTTGAACCTGGGTTAGGCCTCTACAAGCCAACAAATGGTTCCATTGCTGGGACCAAGATTTGCATAATGGATGTCTGATGTCGTGTCACTTGAATCCAACCAAGAAAGAAATTGAAGGATGGTTGGACAAGAAGATTCACGAGTTCCCCGCGCAAGAAAATAGGAATCTGCGAGTATCTAAGGAACAATGGTTGGAGTGCTACTTATATATGGAAATCCATGAAATTTTCTTTGCATCTTTTCCTTTTGAGCTGTATGAGTGGATCGCAAAGCTAGCAGACAGTCAGGGAAGGTGTAGGCTCGACAAACCAATCGTGTGGACTTCGGAATTAGTGCACAGACTAGAAGTGTCAGGAGATAAGATCGCGCGAGCTATGGACCATTGGCTCGATCAGATTATAGGAGGATTCATCACTGAGTTCGTGGTAGATACGACTTTTAGCTACAGTGAGGCAGAATGATGCTTCCTCAAAGGATTGCGAGGTAAGTATATTAAATCTTTGAATACCTGGATTAAGATGCCATTGTGTGAAAAGAGGGTTATGGGAATAAATTAATGTTTGGGACTACATGAAGTGGGAGGATCTACAAAAATGGAAGTAGTGAAGAGTTAGAAACTAGTCCCTTAATTTCACCCTTGCGGGAAAGCGAGGAAGAGCTCGTGAAAGTTTCTTCGAGAAGCATGGTCAGTCTGATAGGGCAGCGAATTCTGCACTTACCACCTCCACCTACACCGCCACCTGTCTCACCCTCTTCACCTCCATGTCCACCCACCCCACCTTTGCCACCACCACAGTTCAATATGGCGAGTGCGATCAAGCTACCAGTATTTAGAGTAGGGAACGAAGATGCAGACCAATTATGGTTTGTGGTAAGGGCGGTATGGGAAGCACAAGGAGTCGTTGATGACAATATAAAGAAGGCTATGCTGGTAAGTGCGTTGCAGGATCGTTCATTAACATGGTACATTAAGCATTCGAATGACCATCCAAATGCAGGAATCACAGAAATCCAGGCCGCGCTGAACAGGGAATTTAGCAGACCAAATTCAGAGACACAATCAATTATCGGGTTCAAGGAGATCGCGATGCTCCTAGGTGAGACCCCCTGGGATCTGGACTAGAGGCTAAAGAGTACGATTCGCGAAGCCAACATGAATTTGATGCATGGACAACACCACACATGGTTTGTAGCATCATTAACTCTGCATTTAAGGACGTCATTGTCACAACAAAAGATTTCCACCCAGGCCGAAGCTTTGGAGATGGAAATGAGATTGCATGAGACCCCTATATAGGATCCTGATATGGGAGTCCAACAAATCCACCCGCAACTACAAAATATTTGTCTGGAAATGCAGAGCTTGAAACAGGATAGGACACCTCGCCCAAAGGCGCGTGAGGAGGTATGGTGCATAAAATGCAAAGGCCAGGGGCATGATAAGGACCATTGTTCAGTATTCGCGAATTACTTAGCGAGAGGAGGGCCGATGCTGTTAAGTCCTAAGGCACAAGCAGGACCAAGCGCGATGCCTGCAGTATGGTGCACGATCTGTCAGATAGGAAGAAAACGCACTACGTATAATTGTCATCTATTGCAAAAGTATACGCAGACGTCCCAGCAATTGCTTTGTAATTTTTGCAGGTCGGTAGGCCATGATGAATGCACTTGCAGAAACTACGAAATAATGATGGATCAGACTCTTTCCTATAGGGTAAAAACTGAAACATGAGTCCTCGACCCAAATACAGGAATGGCGCGCGCTGGATTTCAGGGGTGCGGACGAGGTCGAGGTGGAATGGGACCAGGAAGGGGTTGCAGACAACTAATTCGCTACAATTGAGGAGGGCCCAGACACTATGCCCACGATTGTACGAATCTGACAAGAAGATCATGTTTGTACTGTACTCAGTTTGATCATGAGGCAGAAGACTACACTACCTTGATAGTGAGGCTGCGCGAAAAAGGGGTACTTTAGCCTCCCCCGAATCAGAATTTTCAAATGATGAGGTCTGAGCCACACGAAGAAGACATGAATGTAAACATAGTGCTCAGAAGTGGTATCACCACTGGAGATGATAAAGGGAAGTAGCCAGAAGAAAGTGCGTGGGTTCACAAGGCTCCTACAAAGGAACCTGAATTTGATTTGGAGCACGTGAAGGAAATGTTCATGGAAGCTAATAAGAGCTTCACGAAGGCCTCCACTTTAGGTAGTAAGGATCAACTAGAACCCAGGATGGATCCTTCAATGCTCACTACCTTTCTGGAGACATGCATGAAACTGTTGCGTGACAACAAGGTAGTAAAAGGACTACAAGAGCTTATCACTAGGTGCGCGGGGTCAGGAAAACCGCACGTGGTCCAAAAACTTGGAAAGCATGCATTACGCACAGGAAGGGAAATGAAGTTGACTGCGCAAATCAGTGAGCATGTAATGGATCGGGTTTCCTAGATCTTAGATCAGACGCAAATGTACTGCTGAAACAAACATGGGAATGCATGGGCAGACCCACACTACAATGGTCTCCTATTCAATTCTGAATGGCGAACCAGCAGAAGATCCTCCCCATGGGGAGATTGCAAGGGGTAACAGTGGATATTTAAGGTGCGAGGTTGGTGGATTTTGAAGTGATAGAGATTGTTGACGACAACAATCCCTATCCCGTGCTACTTGGAATAGCCTGGGCCACCAATATGAACGAAGTCATAAATTCAAAGAAGCGCAAAATAATTTTTGAGAAAAAGTCACTACACGTAGTAGTACCACTAGATCTGGCCGAAGGAGTGAGATACACTGAACCGGTGCACAACGATGATAGTAATGATGATCTCAATTGTATCTACAAGATAACCACGCAAGAACATGACTGGGTGAATCCAACATCAGATGGTAGGATTTTGTGGGAGCACGAAAGCTCCTGCACTTCGGATTCAGACGAGGAAATAAAACGATGGCATAACTGGTTACACGAGGTAACCACGCTTAATTGCAACATGATGGTTAGATCACTGTGCTGTGTGACAACAGAGGTAAGGGATTTTCCTAGGTATGACAACTTGACAGCGGTGGATGAATTCCTGGACAAATTTGAAAGCGCAGTGCTAGAAAAATAGCACTTCGATGCTCTGAAATGGGCACTACGCGCGACGCCCGCAAGGTGTTGGGGTACACATCACAGAAGTTTTGAGGACTGGTGCGGATGTAGAAGGATGATGCATCTACGATTTGGGAAACCGTAGATACGGCTAGTAGACAAGTATGATGGACGGGATGATCCACGTACACACCTCGCGAAATGGACCAAGGTCTACAGGGAAGAGCCATAGCCTGAATGGGTACATTTATTTTATCATACCCTAGATGTCATACCCATGAATTGGTATACTGAGACGGAGCTCCACCATGGTACAAGCGAATGGGATATCTTACGTGAGGGATTTATGTTAAATTTCACGTGTGAAGATCATTGATGGGATACTTTTGACAATGCACTACAGGCAGTAAAACCAACAATTTTCAAAATACCCCAGGAGCCAATGGAGGTACTTCAGCCAGAATGGGTGACACAACTGAGTTGCGTGCTGGAGTGTTACAATGTAAGTGTTGAGGAGGATGACAAGGACCCATGAAATAGTAACATTCTAGAAACGGAAGTGTGTCACGAGGTTCGCAGACCATCGATTGAGGACCCCGATATCACCGCACTGCTAAAAACAAAGCAAGTAAACATTGGAATGGGGGCGGAGCCAAAGTACGCAACGTTTGGCGAGTATTGGGATGATGACATGGTGGATAAGGTCGTTGAGTTACTCCGCGAATACCAAGACTTGTTCCCATCCAAAATTACAGACTTAAAAGGGATCAATGGCAACTTAGGGACGATGAAGATCACCCTGAAACCCGACGCGAAGCCAGTTAAGCAGCGACCTTACCGCTTGAATCTGAAATATAAGGAAAAGGTCTGCGAAGAATTAGATAAAATGCTCAGAACCGAAATTATTGAGCCAATGGAAGAATCTAACTGGGTGAGTCCGCTGGTACTACAAGGGAGAAAACAGAAAGGCGAACTAAGAATATGCATGGACCTCAGGAAGTTGAACAACGCCTGTATACACGATCCATTCCTAACACCGTTCACAGATGAAGTACTCGAGAATGTTGGTAGTCAGGAAGCATACTCATTCACGGATGGGTTCTCAAGGTACCATCAGTTCAAGGTCGCGCCGGAAGACGGAAGCAAAACGACCTTCACAATAGGATGGGGCTACTTTCAATACACCATTGTGCCATTTGGATTGAAGAACGTGCCATCCATATTTTCGCGCATCGTTGTGGCTACGTTCAAAGAGTACATCCACAAGTTCTTGGAGGTCCATCTGGATGATTGCACTGTCTTTGGATTAGTTAAGCACCATGTAGCAAGCTTACACTTGATGCTGGATACTTGCCGCCGACACCAGATTGAGCTGAACCTTAAGAAGTGCAAATTCCTCGTTCCCTTTGGAAACTTGCTGGGACATGTGGTCTGCAAACAAGAACTAATGGTGGACCCTGTGAAGATTGTCGTTATTCTAAATATGGAAGCACCGCGAAGTGTTAAACAACTACGCGCTACCTTGGGACACACCGGATACTATAGGAAGTTCATCAAAAGTTATGCCCAAATAATAGTGCCGATGGAAAATATATTGAAAAAGGATGTTACATATTGCTGGAATGATGATTGCATGAAGAGTTTGGATGTCCTGAAAGGGAAACTGGCCTCCTCTCCAATCCTGGTCTTCCTAAATTGGGATGTGGAATTTCATGTACATGTTAATGTGTCGTGTATTGCGCTGGGAGTAGTACTCACAGAGGAGGGTGTGGATCACCAGATCGTGTTTGCAAGTCAGAGATTGTCCAAAGTAGAAAAGAACTATTTCACCACCGAGTGCGAGGGGTTAGCAATGGTGTACGTGCTCCAAAAATACCAACACTATTTACTCGAAGGACATTTCAAGATGTATACCGACCATTTCGCATTGAAATACTTGGTCAATAAGCCTGTGTTGGTGGGGTGCATATGGATATGGCTCTCACTATTCCAATAATATGATTTTGAGGTCATAGTCAAGCCGGCACGCTTGAACGCAAGACTAGATCACTTGTCACGAATTGAGATAGGCGAGGAACCCACGAATTTGGAGGAGGGACTACCTGATGCACAACTCTTTGCAGTGCAAGTCGCGGATAGACACTTCGAAGATATAATGCATTTTCTAACAACAGGGATTGCGTCGAAGGAATACTCAGTCCAACAGAAAAAGGAATTGGTGGTGCGCCGCGGATTTTTCTGTCATCGTGGGGCACCTATAGAAAATGGGGAATGATGAGATATTGAAAAGATACGTACCTGAATTTGAACGAGGTAAGATCCTTGTGGAAGCACATGGGGGCACTGCAAGAAGACACTATGTAGGATGCACGACCACATAGAAGATTCTTCGCGCAGGGTTATGGTGGCCAACCCTACACCAGGATTTGAAAGCACACTGTAAGGCCTGCGATATATGTCAAAGGACTGGGAAACCCTTGTGGAGGGACATGATGTCGTTAAATCCACAAATGACACTACAGTCATTTGAAAAATGGGCAATTGACTTTGTGGGACCGATCAAACCTCAGGGAAAGATGGGCACGCACTACATCATCACCGCGATGGAGTACCTGACATGATGGGTGGAAGCGCAACTGGTCAAAGATTGCACGACCGCTATGGCTGCGATGTTTTTGTTTGTAAACGTGTTGACCTGATTTCACTATCCAAAAATCTTAATGAGTGATTGCGGAACACATTTCCTGAATGAAACCATCAGCACACTCATAGAAGAGTTCCAAGTGTATCATAAAAAATGTACACTGTTCCACCCACAAGCTAATGTGATAATAGAGACATTCAACAAAATATTGGAGGCTACACTGACCAAAGTGTGCAACGCGCAGTGAAACGATTGGGACCTACGCGTACGTGCCATACTATGGGCTTACAGGACAACGTGCAAGAAGTTGATGGGACAGACACCTTTCTGGTTAGTTTATGGTGTGGAAGTTGTCATGTCGATGGAATATATCATACCTAGTCTACGAATAACAGTGCTCACAGGGATGACAGACCGTGAAGCTCTGGAAGAAAGGCTCATGCAATTGGAAGAACTCGAGGAGGATTGGTTTTTGGCTGGATTTCATTAGCAGGTACAAAAGCAGTGTGAAAAATCCTGGCACGACTGCCATATCAAGTTGCACTCTTTCAAGGTAAACAACTTCATGCTACTGTATGACAGTAAGTTTGAAAATTTCTGGGAAAATTCAGGATGCACTAGCTGGGACCATACGTGGTTAAGGAGGTCACAGACGGAGGCGCGGTCCAGCTAGTCAAACTAAATGGAGAACCCTTCGCAGGCAAAGTAAACGACAATCGCTTAAAGCCTTACATGGGTGGGACGACTATCTAACTAACCGACCAATGCAGTCTTCACAACCGAGGAGCCGGACAAGGGCGCAGGACTATAAACATACACAGCAGATGCTGATATAGATGTAAGGACCCAATTTAGACACGAAGGTCTCAGAAGAATAGATGCAGTAGGTTTAGCAAGCAACAACTCAGTCCGCTGCATACATCAGCACTGTATGAGAATAGTTGGGAGGACTTTATGCCAAGATCATTGTGCCGATAGAGTGACTCGAGGGCCAGTCATGATGTTTATGTTGGGTGCTTGTTGGGCATGGAATCCCCCCAGAGTTTGTTTTGGGCCTCAAAGCCTAAGTTTTGAGTATTATTGTTGAAAAGACTCTGCGAATTGCGGGCGCAGAGCGCAAATTGTATGTTAGAGTCATAGGGTTGTCCGCTCTAAGATTTGAATGTAGTGTCGGCCTACCCATGGTTCGCGGACCATGGGATTGTATAAATAGAGTGAGGCTATAAGTTGTAAATAGAATAAGAGATAGATGGAGGAATGAATGGAGTTGAGAAGATAACGAGCATAGAGTAAAGGTCTAAGTGCTTTGGGTCGTGGTAGTAGGAAGAGACTTTGCAGCTGAGTGTGCAGCGCAGATTCGAGTCTGTAACCAAGGAAGAAGAATAATAAAGAGAAGTTTGATTCCAAACCTTGTGTATGTGTTTTAATTTATTATATGGTTGATATCTTTTGCAATTATTCTATTTTATTTATCGTGCGCACTGGTATGAATGGTGAACAATGTTAAGTATAACTAAACACATGTAGATAAGCTAAGTGGTCAACTAATATCAGGTTAATAATAAGGGATTTGGTACTAACGTGGATCAAGCCCCGAGTAGGGCTGCGCGAAGACAAAATCATCGACTGCAAGGTACTGATAGGTGCGCGTAGCGACGTGCACGCAGGGTCAAACCGCGGACCATCGAAAATCATCAGACATCTCTAGGGTGCGGAAACCTGGTTCTAGCACCCTCCCATACTATTTTGAGTGAGACCTCAGTCCGTGCTCTGCAGACTGTTACCGAAAGGGCCAGTAGTACCGGGATTTGTTTGGCTAAATCACCTCCGAACCTGGGTTAGGTCCCTACAAGCCAATAGATGCTACAGAAAGTTTATCAAAGGCTATGCCCAGATCACCATGCCTATGGAGAAATTGCTAAAGAAGGATGTCACATTCTACTGAAATGATGACTGTAGGAAGAGCTTGGATATATTGAAAGAAAAGATGGTCATTGCACTGAGCCTAGTCTTCCCAGATTGGAAGAAAGAGTTTCATGTACATATCGATGCGTCATGTATAGTGCTGGGAGTAGTACTGACACAGGTTGGGGAGAGGGCTTGGACCATCCTATCACGTTTGCAAGCCAAATATTATCCTAAGTGGAGAAGAACTATTCCACCACTAAGCGCGAAGGGCTAGCCATGGTGTATGCGCTCCATAAGTATAGGAACTACTTGCTGGGAGGCCATTTTAAGATGTATACGGTTCACTCTACGCTAAAGTACCTAGTCAATAAGCCTGTGTTGGGGGGAAGAATCTGTAGGTGGCTCTTATTGTTCGAGGAGTATGATTTTGCAGTGATTGTGAAGCCTGGACGACTAAATGTGGGACTAGACCATTTGTCGTGATTTGAAATGGGGGAGGAACCCACTAACTTGGAGGAAGGATTACCTCATGCGCAACTATTTGTAGTGTGTGTCACAGATGGGAATTTTGAGGACATAATACATTTCCTAATGTCAAGAACTACTCCAAAAGGATACACTATCCAACAAAAGAAGGAATTAGTGGTGCGTGCAACAGATTTCTCTGTCATTACTGGGAATATGTACAATATGGGGACTGATGAGATATTGGGACGGTATGTACCTGAGTTCGAAACAAGCATCATCCTCACAGATGCTCATGGGGGCGCCGCGGGAGGACATTATGCAAGAAGAGAAACCGCGTAGAATATTCTACGCGCAAGGTTGTGGTGGCCAACCCTTCATCGGGACTCAAAAGCAGATTGTAAAGTGTGCGATGTGTGTTAAAGGACTGGCAGGCCATTGCAGAGGGATGAGATGGCTTTGAACCCTCAGATGTTGCAACCCTTTGAGAAATGGGTGATAGATTTTGGGATACCCATTGAGCCACAAGGAAAGACAGGAGTAAGGAACATTATCGCCATGACAAAGTATTTGACTCGTTGGGCAGAGGCACAACCTGGGAAGGATTGCACTGGTGCAACCGCTGCAAATTTCCTCTTTGAACACGTACTAACACGATTTGGTTGTCCAAAGATCTTGATGAGTGATCACGGTACACACTTCCTGAATGAGACGATCAGCACGCTGATGAAGGAATTTCAGGTATACCACTAGAAGAGCACACCTTATCACCCATAGGCTAACGAGACAGTGGAGACGTTCAACAAAGTGCTCGAAAACGGGCTGACCAAGGTTTGAAATGCTCAGTGAAGTGATTAGGACCTACGCATACCTGCAGTATTATGGGCTTATCGAACGCCATGCAATAATTTGATTGGACAAACCCCCTTTAGGCTCGTCTATGTGATTGAAGCGGTAATGCCTATAGAATATATTGTGCATAGTATGCGCATAACAACACTCACAGGTATGATAGATCACGGAGCCCTAGAGGAAAGGCTAGCATAGCTGGATGAACTGGAGGAAGAGATATTTTTAGCTGGATTTCACCAACAGGTCTAAAAGCAGCATGAGAAGGCATGGCATGATCGACACATTAAGCTGTGCACATTTAAGGTAAATGACCTAGTTTTGATATATGATAGTAAGTTTGATAAATTTCCAGGGAAATTTAGGATGCACTGGTTAGGGCCCTATGTCATTAAGGAAATTACCGATGGAGGAGTGGTATATCTGGTTAAATTAAATGGAGAACCCTTCCCAGGAAAGGTGAATGGAAGTCGCTTGAAGCCATACATCGACAGTCCGACCATGTGACTAGATGAAGGTAGCACAGTCTTAGTGCTCCAGACAGCTGAAAGGAGGCATGGGACTATAAACTACACTGCATAGGTTGGGGAGCTACGCGATTGGAGGATGGTGCTAAGCAAGGAAGTGTCATTGGGTCCACGGTAGCACAGAGGGAGTCGTGCTACCTAGGGAGAAATCGCGTAGGTCAGCTGGAAAGTGACCGTTACAGTGATTGTTCATGAAAAGATGACAAAAGTGAGGCCAAATGGAGTGGACAACCGACATTTAAGATGCAATTTATGGCTTAGATCCTTGAAAATATTTCACCAATCCGGCATTAATGAACTGATTTTGGGGGGAATGGTCGGATTTGAATTCAAAATGCCCTATAAATCACAAGTGGCTGTCCTGCAAGAAACAATTGGCATTTTGTGTATTTAGTTGTTGAGCTATCAAACACCTATGGACCGAGAGTTCTTCGTGGCTTTCAAACGACTCCCACATTTGTGAACTTGCCCGAGATGTTGCGAGCACTGTTAGAGAGTGTTATGTCAGCACTCCCAAAAGTTATCAATACAAAGCAAGTAGTAGGAGATCCGACACAAGAAATGGAAAAACAGGCAGAAGTAGATGCTCCCGAAGTAGTTGCTCCAGAAGTAGCTGAAGTATTGTTAAAGGTTCCTAAGTCACCAAGAATGCCGAGACCAAAGCCAACCCTAACCAAGGAACCAGAAAGGATAAGAAGGGCAAGCAACCTGCCATATCGGTGTGCACATCACCAAGGAGAAACCCACCAAAGCCTACTGCACATGAGAAAGGCAAGGCTATAAACCTAGAAGTAGAGGAGGAGGATATCGAAGACATCCCGATGGACGATGAGGATGTGGGAATGGAAGTAGAGGAGGTTGAAGCCCAGGGTACGGACCCTATTACACGGTTACCGGAGTATGTCCCTTCGCACAAGCCTATGTCCAAGGTCCCAAAGGACATTGATGAGAGTAAGACTACCCTACAAACCCCTCTGCTATCGGATGAAATTGCTTTCGAAGGTCCGTGCCTGGCACGAATGCCAATACTGAAGCTAGAAGATTGGGACTTGGTGGACCACGAAAAGTTCCCACACTTGGCAACCAAGTAGCTGACGCACCGCATCATGGACACAAATATGAGAATGACTACATTGGAGCTGCGAAAGTGGCTTAAGGGAGTAGAGAAGGCAGGGTTGCTCAACCTGCTCTGGGAGCCATACTATAACCACACCACAGTGACAATTTTGGTCATCAAGCAACTGCTATGCTTGGTGCATGATGGGTGTCTGTGGATGGAGGAGCCGATACCCATCACTGATATGTTGATTCACCGAATAACCCGCCTGCCATATACAAGTGAGAATCCGACAATGGTCTTTGGTGGTAAGGGCGGTGAGCAGGCTCTTGCAGAGTCAATGAAGGAGAAATTCAAGCTGGTGAAGAAGCTGCGCAGGTACATTATCTCCAGCATTTGTGACCCCATTGTGAAGATAGCAACGCAGATCCTTGTAGGGAAGGTGATGTGGAAGTGCCACTCCGATGAGGTGCCGGTGCTTATCGTCGCACTCGCACAATAGTGCACAGAAGGAGACCAGTTTAACTACTCAGACTACTTTCGCAGAGAGTTCCTGGTGAATTTCCGCGAGTCACAAGAGCTCAACAAGATGTTCCACTATGTGTGGTTCTTGTTGTCAATTGTGCTGGTAGTGTGGGATCTACCAGAGGACAGCCTGTTACCTACAGTCACGCCAGACCTCCATGAAGCAGTGAAGTACGCTTCACTGTGGGTGACCAAGGACGCGTAGCGAGTTTGGGACAACAATATCTTCTGGATCTTGATGGAAATGAATATCAAGATGGCCATCAATCACAAGTTGCGATTGTCACCCACGGTGTATGCTAACCTGCAGAGATATGCTGAGTTCAAAGCCAATTTCCATCGGGTATCAATCAGGGCGTGGAAGGACCCTGTGTAGAAGTGGTACGACTTGCTGTATCTAGCTAGAGATGATGCCATTGATGTGGAGCTTGATCAATGGACGGTGGAGTGGTGCACTACCACGGACTTGGCAGTGGGTGGAAGCAAGTCCGCGGTGCAGAAGAAGGAGGAGGTTAAGCTAAAGATGGCGTAGCTGGTCGAGAAAAGGAAAAAGGAGGTGAATGAGAAGGCCCAGGCAGAGCAGGAAGGAAAGTAGGCAGCAAAATAGACAGGTGGCACAAAGCGGGGCTCTGAAAAAGGTGCGAGGTCTTCTTCACCTGAGACTGAAGAGGAAGAAACATAACAACACGACGCAGACCCTTAGGGGATGTCCGCTTGCATTAAGTGCCCAAGAGAGCTAGAGAAGGGAGGGTCCAGAAAGAAATCCAAGGCGACCAAGAACTCGTTGGACCCTATCACATTGACGGAGGGGACTTACACAATATCGGTGACACAGTCAGATATGTCACCATGGAGGCCTTGTAGCGATTTGAACAACAACAACAAATCATCTTAGGGGTGTAGGTTTTAACCCTGTACAGAAATTACCTGCATACGAATTCTAAAACACAGAAAATAAACAGTGTGAGAGCATAACACGTATACACAAAGATTTTCCCTTGGATCCCAAAACCGGGACTACCAGCCTGCTTTTTAATTATGTTCCTTTCAATGTTATAATACATATTTACACATGCCAAAGCATCCAATACCATGGAGCGAAAACCATCGCGTCCAATACCATGGACCGAAAAACCATCGCTCCCAATACCATGGACTGAAAACTGTCACGTCCAATACCATGGACTGAAAACCATCGCTCCCAATACCATGGACCGAAAACCATCGCATCCAAAAACATGTGTGAAAATCATGCACAAAACCATAGGTGGGTCCGCCCATCCTAACATAGGATCCAAAACCAAAATTTTCCGGGGCGCTGCCTCGAAACCCATAAAGTGGGGTTACGGGTGTGCCTCAAACCACCTGTGAACCCCCCCTCCGCCCCCCACTACACAATCGGTGCAACGAAGGGGGGCTTTGCCCCCCCCTCTAACCCCCCGGTTAACTACGTGGGCTAGTCGTGGAAAATATAACACAACCCAACATTCTCCCACTTGTTGTTTTCTTTCCACAAGGGGCCACAAGGGAGCTTAGTCATTTTTCTAGCCTTGAAATGCCCATTGTCCCTCTACACCAAGAGAATTTCTCAGAGCTCACAGATTTTGTCAATGCATCTGCAATATTCTTCAAAGTGCCCACCTTTACCAGCAACACCTTTTTGTCTTCTATCATATCCCTCATAAAGTGATACTGAACATCAATGTGCTTTGTCTTTGAATGATATGTGGGGTTCTTTGCCAAGAAAATTGCACTTTGGCTGTCATAGTCTATCCTTACATCTCTCTGTACTAACCTCATACTTGAACACAATATTTGCAACCAAACTGCTTCCTTGCTTGCATGAGTGGCTTCCATGTATTCTGCCTCTATAGTTGAGAGTCCCACTACAGATTGTTTCTTACTCCAACTGAATGCACCTCCAAATAGGTTAAACACATACCCACTTGTAGATCTTCTTTGATCCAGATCTCCAGCCTAGTCTGCATCAACAAAGCCATGAATATCCAACACTTTGTCCAATCCTGGTCTTCCTTTGTAGCACAAACCATAATCACTAGTGCCACGCAAATACCTAAAAACCCACTTCATTGTTGTCCAGTGCTCCTTCCCTGGTTTTGACATAAACCTGCTCAATACTCCCACTACATGTGCAATGTATGGTTTAGTACAAACCATTGCATACATCAGGCTACCGACTGCACTTGCATATGGAACACGAGACATGTCCTCTTCCTCTTCTTGTGTCTTGGGTCACTGTTTAGCAGATAACCTCACACCTATAGGAATAGGAACCTTGACCGGTTTACTATCCTGCATATTAAACCTCTGCAGTATTGTCTCGACATACTTCCTCTGGTTTAACCAGAGCTTCCTCTTTGTACAATCTCTTTTAATTTCCATGCCCAAAATATAGTTTGCAGCACCAAGATCTCTCATGTCGAATTTAGAGGACAATTGGGTCTTCAAATCCTGGATAATTTCTTTGTCATTTCCAACTAGCAACATATCATCCAAATGCAAGAACAAATAAATAACACGGTCACAAATTAATTTAAAATACACACAGTGATCTTCTTTGCTTCTAGTGAAGCCAAGTCCCTGTATAAATGTATCAAATTTTTTATACCACATCCTTTGTGACTGTTTTAACCCATACAAAGACTTCTTTAACTTACATACCAGTTCTTTCTTACCCTTCACTGTAAAGCCTTCAGGTTGCTACATGTAGATCTCCTCTTTCAGATCCCCGTGAAGAAATGTTGTCTTCACATCCATCTGTTCTGTTATCACTCAGGTTGTTCCACAAAACTTGTGAGAAAAGGGAATACGGCCGAGGTAACCACTAACCAATCTTTTAGATGCAACTTCTAGCCAAACTGCATCCAGAGAGGGTTCTCTCTTTATAATTTTTAGCTTTGTTTGTTAAGTATTTTATGCTAGTTATGATGTGTAGGGTTTAGTTTCAAGTTTGTTGGATGGTGATTTTAAACAGAGCTGGGATGCAAATCTGAAACAGTTTATTCCATTGGGCAAATGGAGTCTACAAGGATGAACTGCTGAGTGTGTTTTCTCTGATAAAGGGCAATACTACAAAGCAAGATAATCGATTTTGGAACAATTTTAAAATCTAGAAATTGATGGAATGTAAGCCAGTGGATGAAGGGCAGTTAAGAATCCTTCATCATGATGGCAGAGGGAAAGTGCATGAATATTATCAAGGAGCAGTAAAGAATTACTTAGCAATTTTCAAAGTGAAAGAATTAGTGGAAACAGGAGCATCCGAGAATTCCTGTTTATGCTAATTCTGAAGAAAACATAAATAACAACAGAGATTGAACACAGAGTGTATTTAAACAAGTTCTGGGCTATTCTTTTTCCCTGTTACTAAGATTATGAAACATATATGAAATTTGAAAACATAGAAAACACAAAGCACAGTTTAGAATAACTTATTGATCCACAGAAAGACACAGGAATTCTGTAGCAGGGCCCAGAACATCAAATCCACATTCAGACGGTCCAGCAGCAGTGAACTTCAACAGCCTTTGTATTAAAAAATCCCAGAGCTACAGCGTGGTCCAAAGAGGAAAATCACCAACCCCGAATGCATCTCTTGTGGAGGTATTTATACAAAAGAGAGCTATAAACTATCTTGTGGATAAGATATCAAGCAATAACTTCCTCCACCTACTCTGACAAGGGAAATAAATGTAGAAATAAATGCAGGAGTAATTGTTGTTGTGCTGGCTGCTTTAACTGATAAGATATGTGTTGTACAGGTAAATCCCCTCTGCGGACAGAGGCGATCCCACTAGCCTAAATGGGGTCTAGCAACAATCAAACAACGCTAACACGCAGGTTCCTAATTGCAAAATATAGGCCGATGATGAGGGCCTACCTCGAATCCAACGCTAGTATTCGTAGAAGAGTCGTCGCTCCTGTTCTTTCGCTTCAGCTGGTCATAATCCTCATGATCCTCATGAACAGACACCTGCACATGCAAAGAACAAGACAAATAGAAGCATAAAATCCAAGAAATGCAACTATGTATCAGTTAGAAAGGATACAACTCAAACATCATGATAAAGACAATAAGAGTGGAACCATAATGATAGTCGTCTATTATTATTGATAAACAAAAGAGAATACAACCAAATTTTGATGTCAAATCCTCCTTTGGCTGGGTGATCAACAACACATGCCTTGTAAAGCTTGTAGGGGATGGGGAACAAGCCTCTCTCTCCTTGATTACTTGGACATGGATCTCCTCCTTAAAGATATAGCCTTATGGGGATGAACAAGGCCTCTTGTAGCACGAGCTTAGTAATTCTCAGACTTTGGGACTTAGATTTGGGAGCTTGAAGAGTAGAATTACTAACTAGCTTATCAAAGGCAAAGAAACAAGCTTATATAGAGGTAGGAGAAGTAGATAAGACCATCCACAAGATTCATGGGATTGTCCTTATCATTAGGAAGCTTCCATGAGAGGTGGAAAACTACTTCCCTCCTGGGGAGATTCGAAGCCCAACTGAACTAACTCAAAGTAGAATCAGTTCATGAATAGGTTAGAAGGAACCTTCAAAAGTTTGTTTGTTAAAAAATTTACCCAATTGGGTTGGCGCTAGTGCGACTCTGACACAGAGCACCAGCTGGCGCATCCTCTTTAGAGGATTTCCCGCATTGGCGCGAGTGATACACTGTGGAACAACGCCAATGGAAAAAGGGCTATATTTATGGGTATTTTGCAGAAGGTGTCTTCAGGGCATATGAAGTACATACTCAAGGGGATACAATGCAGGTGTTTTCAAGTTATGTCACTTCTCACAGGTCCTGGAATAGGTCCCCCAATGTACAGGAGAAGGGGTAATAGGGATGGTGACAAAATACTGTGTAACAGATTCCCCCTAAAGCGTGAAGCCCGAGAGAGAGAGGGGTGAAATGCTTTACAAGAACACGGTCGACTGAAAACACGGCCGTTGGAGAACCTGCATGAAATACAACTGATATCTCAAGTACATGATGTACATGGTATGGGCGCAACCATCCATAGCAGAGTACATAAAAATCTAGATCCAAGGTATGGACGCAACCATCCAGCGAGGATCGATGAATAGACTCAGGCATGGTTGCAACCATCCAGTGAATGAGTCATGTAGTGATTATAATAATCCACAAAATGCAACCTGGATCTCAACAGACAAAATCCAAGGTCTTGCGCTCCATCTTGACCCGAATAAAGTACAAGTTCAAGCATGCGAATATGGGAGTCGAAGTCGAACATGCGAGAACATCGTCTGATTACCAGTGAACGATGAAAACTGTTAACAGACGCGAGAGGTACCACCAATAATGACAATGGTCCTCAAGGTACTATAGGTACAATCCACGACGTGCGAATCAGTGAGCCGGTGTCAGAAACCCATAGAATCATCCGATCGGAGGCCAATGATGAAAACCTCGCGTCGAATACGAAGAACCTGCCATTGAGGCATGCAGGCTCCAAGGTACCTGAAGGGAGTCTCTAAGTCAATTTCCTAGATAATGAGCTGAAGTCGACAGGAAGTGACCTTGATCGAAGGTGGGCCATAATGTTTCTCACATCATCGACACAAGACATAAAAGGATAAAATGTTTTATGTGAGGTATCAGAGGGAGGTTCAGTATTCTGCAGAGGTCAACTTCTCTTGAACATATTGACGACACGAAAATGGACTTGGCAGTACTTGACATCAAATGATCAGGGGTCATGGTGACAAGACGATGAGTAGATGAATGGTCAAACAGGATAACCCAAACCCACGGAGGCAAATGTAAAACAAGATGAGATGTCCCCACCCAGACACGAATGCAGACAAGTGCCATGTTCAAGAGTGACATACTATCGACACAACGATAATTGTGGTTCCTTTCTTCCCCCACCATTTCTGGCGAGTACCCCAGTTATTTTTGGATGACAAACTTGACGGGGATAGCATATGCTTGGGAGGCGTCAATTCGACGGAATCCGATGTCATTTAGTTTTAACGAGTCTGACAAAGGAAGAATTCGACGTCTTTTCATGTTTAGAGAGTTTGAAAAGACAGCGGAAAAGTAAACTCCAGGGGTGTCCTTTTTTCGTAAAGTTGTGTATCTCGAGCCCGAAAAAGTATAAAACAATGCTCAAAAGAACTGCCCAGTCATTACGACCGAGGAGTACTTTTCATAAATAGTGATTCCGATCTGAAAAAGTAAAAAAGCGATCAAAACCACGTTGCTTCGTAACCGTTAACGAACCTGAAACAACAAGGGTCCGACAATCTTTTCGTCTTTACATGGTCGGAAAAGGGTTGAAAGACGACCACCTCTTATTTACATTTAACGATTCAAGAGGAATAACTCGGCAATCTTTTCATCTTTAAACGGTCAGAAAAGAGCTGAAAGTAGACCTCCATTTTTATTCTCTTTAACGAGTCAAAAAGGGAAAAATACTTGACAATGTTTTCATATTTTACGAGTCAGAAAAGAGCTTAAAGGTGACTCGTCCTAGAGGAACGAGTGGTATAAAGGGTAGCAACTGGTTCCGACAATGGTGGAACTGCTCAAAACATGTAATGGTCAGGAGGCTGGCTAACAAAACCACTCATAACTGCGGTCCCTCAGGAAAGGAAAACAAGCAAGTGAAAGCATATGATCGGCCAAAGAGATGGTGGTGATGGGATAAAACAACCAAGGCTCATCTAACATAATTTAGCAGATAAA
>APFE030402557.1:0-16478 GCA_000404065.3 Pinus taeda
ACCAGGGTTTTGCAGTCCTTTTTGGGATTCCTGTGGTTACATGTATTGATGGTGTGTTTCTCTTTGTACTTGTAAGTTTGTTATGTGAATCATCTTCTTACTTTTTCTTCTGCAAATTAGTCAAATGAAGTGTTAAGGTAGAATTCATGGTTGCTATGCTCTGCCTTTAAGTTTGCTTAATATCAATGTTTTCAGCTGTTTAAGGAGAATTCAAGGTGATTGCTTGCTCTCCTTAGCTCCTCACTAGTCAATCTAAATCCATCCAAATATTTCAAAGGCATCAATACAGTCTCCTACCTTGGCCCAAAGAACCCCTTGCGAAAACTGTGTCCAATCCCCGCACCCAAAATTGCCTTTCCCCAATTTTCCACCAAAACCCTAAAAATCCCAAATCAAACCTTTTTTATCAGTTTACTAGCCTAAAAACAGTGTTCTTTATTGGTTATCTCTACCCGTTGAAGATCTTTGCCGAGATAGACTGGAGAGAGCCCTCTCCTGCCCCGTAGGGCTAGCTACGAGGCTAAGTGGTTTGATATTGCCTTGGAGTTTACCTTTTTCAGCCTGAGGTGAAATTTCAAGCGTTAACACATTAAAAAAATAAAGGGTAAATTCATTACAAATGATCTTAGGCTGAGATCATACAGAGCTGCTACAATGGAAATTCTCAACACCTTTCTTGAATCCCAATTGACCAAGATTCCAAGGAATCAAAATTTGCATGCTCATAGTCTAGCAACCTTTGCAAGCACTTGCAAATTTCCATTTAAACCCAATCATCGATTCATTGCCGAAATCAAACACAAACCTGCTGTACTAGATAATGTCAAAAACTGGCAGGTGTTTGAAATGACACACAAATCAAGAATTTCCTGACTTTGAAAGAGGAGTTCTCAAGCACAAAAATGGATTCCAACACAATAGATGAAAGCAATCAAATAGAAAAAGTTGAGACACATACCTCTACTGAAACAACAAACCAAATTCTACATCCCACTAAGTTTACCAAAACATATTTACAGGAACTTCATGAAAAAGAAGGTGAGGATGCAATTGCAGCAGAGTGGGAAGTCATTGAGTTGAAGGATAATTTTCTAACCACAGGCCTCACTCCTTTAGATGACATTTTTGACTCAAATGACATCTCTAGGAAACCTAAAATGCAGCCATTAAACGTAGAAATTGAGGACTGTAATTTAGGAACTGCAGAAAATCCCAAAATGATAAAATTGTCCAAAGCTTTGCCCCCTGACCAAAAACTCAAGTATATTGAACTATTCAAAGAATTTCAAGATGTCTTTGCATGGAGTTATGAGGACCTAAAGTCTTATGACATTGCAGTCATCCAACACACCATACCTCTCAATGAAAATAAAAAACCTTTCAAACAGAAACTTAGGAGGGTCAACCCTGTGCTGCTCCTTGCACTATGTCTGCTTTAGAGGTACTCCAGTCATGTCTTGCTCAACGAAGTTCTTTGCTTTCAGTGATCAGGGTAATTGATCCAAACAATTATTTAGTGTTCACTTTTGATATGATCAATGTCAAAAAGAGACTTCCTCATCATATGGCTTTTCAAATAAAGTCTACTTACCAGAAAACTAATATGTTTCAAATAGTTATAGATCAGGGAGCTTCCACGTGCATAATGTTAATGTCATGTTGGAAGGCCATTGGATCGCCTTCAACTGATCCTTCACCCACTCTCTTGATAGCATTTGATAGGCATTCTCATAAGACACACTAGATTATCCCATCCTTTCCTATATGCGTTAGAGGAAAGGTCGTTAATATTGAAGTAGAAATCGTTGATGCCAACCTAGATTGCAATATCCTCTTAGGATGGAATTGGATTTAAGAAATGGATGTTGTAGTTTCGACTCTCTTTTGAGTCCATTGTTTTCCTCATGAGGGGAAAATTGTTAAGGTTGATCAATTGGATTATTCTCCAATTGATCCTCGTGCAAATTTAGATTCTACTATTCCTTTTGTGGATAACCTCCATCAACCTATCGAGAATCTAATAGTTGGGATGTATTCTTAATTGATGGTACATTTGATCTTCCCACTCCTATAGCTAGAATCAATGCCATTTCGTCCTCTAAAGAGTCTTCATGGGAAGAGTTCTTGTAGACTCATTATTTTTTAGACCCTTGGACCTTGACTTCTCCTGCAACCACATTAGATGAAGGACAAGTTGGTTGAATGGCATTCCCTATGTCTACAACAGAGCTTAGATATCAGCCTATTGTTAACTCTGTAGACGACCATCCTACTCCTTTTTCAGAGGAAGAGTTAGATGGTGATGTGGCCCCAGCTTGGACCCTTGACTCTAGTTCTACTATGGACTGCTTAGATATGATTTTACCATCTACGGAAGCAATATTAGAAGCAATCACTGGCGTAGGTTGACCTTGGGAAGATTTACACCATCGTTCATATTTTCTTTCCCCACAACAAGAAGTCAAATCTAGGTTCTCCAATCTACTTACTAGCGATGTTTGTATGGTTTCAAACCCTTTGGCTCCAACACACATTCATGGTAAAGGTAATATGTCGGTCATTTCAAAAAACATACCGATAAACATCTCTAGGAACCATAATATGATAGAAAATGTCTTCATCGAAGCCGAGTGTTCCCCTGAAGAGATTCAAATTTACATTGACCTATTTAAAGAGTTTGAGGATGTATGTGCTTGGTCTTATGAAGAAATCCCTAGTATTGATCCATCCATTGTTCAGCATGAGATCAAGACATATGAAAACGCTAAGCCAATCCATCAGAAGCTTCGGCTGGTCGATCCTAGGAAAGCAGCAACTATTAAAGTTGAAGTAGAAAAGCTGCTCAAGGCAAGTTTCATATACCTCGTTCCTCTAACAGATTGGGTTTGTAATACAATCCCAGTTGATAAAAAAAGGAACGATCTGAATGTGCATTGAATTTAGGGATTTGAACAAGGCTTGTCTGAAAGATAATTACCCCACACCATCTATTGATTAGATAGTTGATGAATGTGCGGGTAATGAGATTTTCTCCGTCATGGATGGATTCTCTGGTTATAATCATATATCTATCCATCCAGAAGACCAACATAAGACAACTTTCATATGTCCCTGGGGTACCTTTGCATACAAAAAGATGTCTTTTGGTCTTAAAAATATTGGACCCAAGTTTCAGTGGGCGATGTCTTATGCTTTCCATGATATCAAGCATGTCACTGATGCATACTTGGATGATTTAGCTGCTCGTTCTTGAAGGAGGATCGATCATCCCAGTGACCTTCGGTTATGTTTTGAGAGATGTTAATGTTATAGGATTTGGTTGAATCTAAATAAGTGTGTTTTTGTGGTTACATTTGGTCGGCTATTAGGGTTCCTTGTGTCAACTGAAGGGATTCAATTTGATCCCTTCAAGGTTGAGGGAATAATTTAGTTGCCTCCCCCGTCTTCCATTTGAAAACTTCAATTTCTTCAGGGGGAGGAAAATTTCTTGAGATGGTTTATAGAAAATTATGTTGAGATAACTAAAGAATTTATGTGCTTGTTGAGGAAAGGAGTCCCATTTTTATGGGACAACTTTGCGCAACTATATTTTGATGCCTTGAAGCAGGCGTTAATCTCTTCCCTGCTTTTGAGGCCACCAGATTATGGTAGAAATTTCCTTTTATATCTTGCAGTTGTAGAATCAACCATAGGTATGGTTCTCGTTCAGGAAGATGATGCTATCCCAGAGCATGTGATTTACTACTTAAGTCGAGGCTTGGTAGGCCCTGAACTATGCTATTCTCTGGTTGAGAAACTAGCCTTCACAGCTATCCATGTTGTCCGGCGGCTTCGCCATTATATTCTGCTACGTGAAACATTTGTCTTAGCGGTGGTCAATCCTTTCAAATTTTTCCTTAGTAGGCGAGTGATTAGGGGCAAATGCAATCGATGGTTTGTTATTTTACAAGAATTCGATCTCAAGTTCTTGTCAACCAAGTCTAAGAAATCATTGGTTTTTGCAGAATTAATTTTCGAGCTGCCTTGTGGAGAAGTTACTGTTTATGAGGAGAGTTTCCCAGACAAACATATATTCCTCATCTCTTCACAAGACTCCTGATATGGAGATATCATCATCTATCTCCAGACTTTGAAGTTCCCTCCTACTTCCTCCAAGGATGAACATTGAAAATTACGTCACCTGGCTAAGAACTATGTCATCCTTAGTGATACATTATATTGCTGAGGAGTTGATTCAATCCTTAGGCATTGTTTAACCTTAGAGGAAGCAAAATCTGTGCTTAATGATTGCCACAGTGGAGCTTGTGGTGGTCATCTATCTTGGCTTGCAATAGCCCAAAAAATCTTGCATGCCTGCTACTTTTGGCCTTCATTTTTCAAAGATTGTATTGAAGTGGTCAAACGTTGCCACCCTTGTCAAGTCTATACTTGAAATATATGCGCACATCCATCTCCTCTATTCCCTGTTATCACTGTCAGTCCTTTTACAAAGTGGGGTATTGAATTTACTACATGTAATCTACCTTCAACAGCGATTCACAAGTACATTATAGTGGCAGTAGACTACTTAACGAAGTGGGTTGAGGCCATGCCCACTACTAAAAGTGATAGTGAAACAGTGGCATTTTTCCTCCTCAATCAGATTGTTTCTCATTTTGGTATCTCGAGAGAGATTGTCACTGATCATGGCAGTCATTTCCAGAACCAACTGATGTCAGAATTGGCTCTTAAATTGGGCTTCCAGTAGGAGCATTCATCTCCATATTATCCTCAGGCCAATGGGCAAGTCGAGGATGTGAATAAGTCCCTCAAGACGATCCCGCAAAGGAGAGTTGACAAAAATCGCTCCAATTGGCATCTCATGTTGTATCTAGCTCTCTGGGAATACTGAACCTCCATAAAGACTGCCATTGGTTTTACACCTTTTCAGTTAGTTTATAGGTTGGAATCTATTTTTCCTATTGAGTGTGAAATTCCATCCCTTAGGCTAGCTGTTGAGTTCCTTCTAGAGACCTCTATTCTCAAAGAGTGCTTCATTAATTTGGAACATCTCGATGAGCAGCATTGAGATGATGCCATAATCAATGAGGCTCATAAGAAATGGGTTAAAACTCAATACGATAAAGTTGCCCATCCTCGAGTATTTTCAAAAGGCGACCTTGTCTTGGTCTATGATCAAGATAAATACGCCTTGGGGGTAGGGAAATTCAAGTCTATGTGGTATGGATTGGCACGTCCAGACAGATTTCCATGGCACAGACATCGTGGAAGAGGTGCCGAAGAGGCAACTGCAGAGATAGAGAGGGTCTTATACATAGTCCAAAGAAACTTGGTGAGATTGACTCACCTGGTACTAATGGTGGCCATAGAAGACCTACCTGAGGAGATGTAGCGCCGTGTGGTAGGAGTACCATGAGACTAGGTTTGCATTCTTCAGCATGTGGCCAATGTAGTTGTCACCTTCTTAGCCACTCATCCTTAGCCGGGTCATAGATAGACTGGACATGATTATGGGCATTTAGTCCTGATTTTGTATATTATTTTTGAAACACTTTATGTACACACGAGCGGTTTTATGATATATATATAGTATATACATTTCAAGATATTTAATGTTTGTTTTCCATATACTTAATACATTTCAGCCATCATGTACCCCTTCTGACCTCATATATTAGGGGGCATCTATTATAGCTCCAAATATTACCCTTTGTATTTTTTATGCTTGGTTTATGGCCTAGGGCAACCCCTCCTTCCAAACTTGGTCAAAACATTTTAAAAACAATGTTTTACTCACTATACGATACTTTTCCCTATGTTAAAAGTGTGTACACGTGGGTTGGTCAATACCCAACCCGCGTATATGTGTTAAAACACTTAAAAAAATTAAATCTCCTTAACTATGGGTGGAGTTCATGGGTTTTACCTGTTGATTACCTCCTAGTTCCCGTGGCTGAACTCTTCCCCACTATTTCCCAAACTAAAAAAATAATTAGCTGAAGTATAAAAACACTGCTATGGGAAGGCCTTGGGGAGGCGAGGAGAGATAGAATTACTATATTGAGACTATCCCTTGATCAAGTATTAAGTATCCTTGTGCTTCAAGCACTTCCCAAAGTTCAGGAAACCCTTGTTTTGTTGAGTGTTGATATTCTCCCACTTGCTTGAGATATCATGGTATTGGCTATGGAAAGAGGCTATTGAAGAATGGGACTGGACAGACGTGGAGGACGGTTCTGCTTGGAGCCAGAAGAGGAAGACTCAGGTGAACTCTTTCCATGTTTATTATAGTTTTCTACAATAAAAAGAAACATTGTCTTGTTCCTAATATTGACTTTGTTTATGCATCTGATGTTATTGTTATGGTTTATATATGAAAGACTATTTTGATGTATAACTAACCATCTACTTATATGATATAAAGTTAGTTTCACTAAAATGATTTATCCATATGCTGCTATGTGTATTCGAATTGGTTGATTTGCAGATTCGAAGATCGTCAGGAGTTGCAATGGGTTTGAACCCTGGTTGGAACTACCCAAACAAAGGACATCCAGGTATGTTCATCCTCGCATAGTTAGTTTGTTTAAGCATGTTGCCTGAGTTGAATGCCTGTTCTGTAGATTACTCCTGCTTTGCTAGGGTTCTTGACCCGAAGCATCTAGCTCAATGTCCTTGCGCTATGTTTACTTTAGAGGTACATACTGGAAAACTAATATTTCTCAAACAGTTATAGATGAGGGAGGTTCCACGTGCATAATGTCAATGTCATGTTGGAAGGACATTGGATCACCTTCAGTTATTCCTTCACCCACTCTCTTGACAAAATTTGACAAGCATTCTCATAGTCCACACAAGATTATCCCAGCCTTTCCTATATGTGTTGGAGGAAAGGTCGTTAATATCAAAGTAGAAACCATTGATGCCAACCTAGATTACAATATCCTCTTAAGATGGAATTGGATTTATGAAATGGATGCCGTACTTTCGACTCTGTTTCGAGTCCTTTGTTTTCCTCATGAGGGGAAATTTGTTAAGGTTGATAAATTGGATTATTCTCCAGCTGAACCTCGTGCAACTTTGGATTCTACTGTTCCATTTGTGGATAACCGTCGTCAACCTATCGATAATCTAGGAGTTGGTATGTATTCTTCATTGATGGGTACATTTGATCTTCCCACTCCTATAGCTAGAATCAATGCCATTTCATCCTCCAAAGAGTCTTCACGGGAAGAGTTCTTGCGGACTCATTATTTTTCAGACCCTTAGACCTTGCCTTTGCCTACAACCACATTAGATGAAGGATAATTTGGTGGAATGGCATTTCTTATGTCTGCAACAGAGCGTGAATATCAGTCTATCATTAACTTTGTAGATGACCGTCCTAGTCCTTTTTCAGAGGAAGAGCTAGATGGTGATGTGGCCCCAGCTTGGACTCTTGACTCTACTTCTACTATGGACTACTTAGATATGGTTTCACCATCTAAGGAAGCAATCTTAGAAGCAATGACCGGTGTAGATCGACCTTGGGAATATTTACACCATCGTTCATATTTTCTTCCCCTATTGTAAGAAGTCGAAACCAAGTTCTCCAATCTTCTTACTAGCGATGTTGATATGGTTTCAAACCCTTTAGCTCCAACACACATCCATGCCAAAGGTAATATGTCGGTCATTTCAAAAACCGTATTGATAAACATCTCTAGGAACCCTAATATGATAGAAAATGCTTTCATCAGAGCCAAGTGTTCCCCTGAAGAGATTCAAATTTACACCGACCTCTTCAAAGAGTTTCGGGATGTATTCACTTTGTCTTATGAAGAAATGCCTAGTATTGATCCATCCATCGTTCAACATGAGATCAAGACATATGAAAATGCTAAACCAATCTATTAGAGCTTCGGACGTTCAATCCTAGCAAAGCATCAACTATTAAAGCTGATGTAGAAAATCTGCTTAAGGCGGGTTTCATATACCCCATTCCTCTAACGGATTTGGTTTGTAATCCAGTCCAGTTGATAAAAAACAAGGAACGATCCGAGTGTGCATTGACTTTAGGGATTTGAACAAAGATTTTTCGAAAGATAATTAACCCACACCATTTATTGATCATATAGTTGATGAATGTGCGGGTAATGAGACTTTCTCCTTCATGGATGGATTCTCTAGTTATAATCAAATATCTATCTGTCCAGAAGATCAGCATAAGACAGATTCCATATGTCCCTGGGGTACCTTTTTCATACAGAAAGATGCCTTTTGGTCTTAAAAATGCTGGAGCAACATTTCAGCGGCCACATCTTACGCTTTCCATGACATCAAGCATGACATCGAAGCATACTTGGATGATTCAGCTACTCATTCTCGAAAGAGGATCGATCATCCCAGTCACCTTCAGTTAGTTTTTGAGAGATGTCGATTTTACAAGACCTAGTTGAATCCAAATAAGTGTGTTTTCGTGATTACATCTAGTCGGGTGTTATGGTTCATTTTGTCAACTAAAAGGATTCGAGCTGATCCCTTCAAGGTTGAGGAAATAATTCAGTTTCCTCCCCCGTCTTCCATCCGACAACTTCAAAGTCTTCAAGGGAAGGAAAAATTCTTGAGATGGTTTATAGCAAATTATTCTGAGATAACTAAAGGATTTATGTGTTTGCTGAGGAAAGGAGTCCCATTTTTATGGGACGACTTTGCGCAATGATATTTTGATGCCTTGAAGCAGGCGTTAATATCTGCCCCGCTTTTGAGGCCACCGGATTATGGTAAAGATTTATTTTTATATCTTGCAGCTGCGGAATCAACCATAGGTATGGTTCTCGTTCAGGAAGATGATGCTCTCATAGAGCATATGATTTACTATTTGAGTCAAGGCTTGGTAGGCCCTTGACTATGCTATTCTCCCATTGAGAAACTGGCCTTGGAAACTGTCCATGCTATTTAGCGGCTTCGCCATTATATTCTGCTACACAAAACATTTGTCTTAGGGGCAGTCAGCCCTTTCCAATTTTTCCTCAGTAGGTGAATGATTGGGGGCAAATACAATCGATGGATTGTTATTTTACAAGAATTCGATCTCGAGTTCTTGTCGGCCAAGTCTAGGAAATCATTGGTTTTCGTGGAATTAATTTCTGAGCTACCTTGTGGAGAAGATACTATTTATGAGGAGAGTTTCCCAGATGAACATCTATTCCTCATCTCTTCACAATCCCCCTGGTATGGAGATATCATCATCTATCTCTAGACTTCAGAGTTCCCTCCTGCTTCCTCCAGGGATGAACATCGAAAATTACGTCACCTCGCTAAGAACTATGTCATCATTGGTGATACAATATAACGCTGAGAGGTTGATTCAATCCTTAGGTGTTGTTTAACCTTAGAGGAAGAAAAATATGTGCTTAATTATTGCCACAGTGGAGCTTGTGGTGGTCATCTATCTGGGCTTGCAACAGCCCAAAAAATCTTGTGTGTCAGCTACTTTTGGCCTTCTCTTTTCAAATATTGTGTCGAAGTGATCAAACGTTTCCACCCTTTTCAAGTCTATACTCGAAAGATGCATGTGCATCCAACTCCTATTTTCCCTGTTATCATTATTGGTCCTTTTATAAAGTGGGGTATTGACTTTACTACTTGTAATCTGCCTTCAACAAAGAATCACAAGTACATTATAGTGACCGTAGACTACTTTACAAAGTTGGCTGAGGCCATGCCCACTTATAAAAATGATAGTGAAACAGTGGCATTGTTCCTCTTCAATTAGATTATTTCTCATTTTGGTATCCCAAGAGAGATTGTCATTGATCATGGCAGTCATTTCCAGAACCAACTGATGTTTGAATTGGCTCTTAAATTGGGCTTTCAGCAGGAGCATTCGTCTCCGTATTATCCTCAGGGCAATGGGGAAGTTGAAGCCATGAATAAGTCCCTCAAGACGATGATGCAAAGGAAAATTGACAAAAATCACTCCAATTGGCATCTCATGTTGTATCTGGCTCTCTGGGTGTACTGAACCTCGGTAAAGACTGCCACTAGTTCTACACCTTTTCATTTAGTTAATAGGCTGCAATTTATTTTTCCTGTTGAGTACAAAATTCCATCCCTTAGGCTAGTTGTTGATCTCCTTCCAGAGACCTCTAGTCTCGAAGAGAACCTCCATCATTTGGAACATCTCGATGAACAACGTCGAGATGCCATCATAATCAATGAGGCTCATAAGAAAAGGGTTAAAAATCAGTACGATAAAGTTATCCATTCTCGAGTCTTTTCTAAAGGTAACCTTGTCTTGGTCTATGACCAAGATAAAGACACCTTGGGGGCAGGAAAATTCAAGTCTATGTGGTATGTTCCCTTTATAGTGAAATGAGTTTTAGGAAAAGGGGCTTATGAATTAGTCAATTTTGAAAGGAAAAAGTTGGTAGAGCCCCAAAATGGGCTCGACCTAAAGAAGTACTTTGCTTAGGTTACGGTTGAGAAATGGATTCTTTGTATATTTTGCATTTTTGTACATATTCTATCAGGAGTTTTTGTGATATCGACACTTTTTTGATCTGCTTTGGCAGGTGTTGATGGATGACTTGGTCTATTTCGGATTCACTGATGGTGCTAGTCTACACACTTGGAACCTTGCTTCCATAGCTTGGGTGATTTATTATCTAACTAGTTAGTTGATGCTGTCAAGGGGAGTATGTATTGGTTCTGCGTCAAATAATATTGCCGAATATACTGCCATCACTAATTTACTACCAAAGTTATTTCTTATGGAATTGATTCGTTGGTAGTGTATCTTGACTCACAGCTAGTAGTGTCACAGTTGAATAACATTTATTGGGTTCGGTATCCTTATTTATATCACCAATTTTTGAGAGTGAGGGTGTTGTAAAGATCATTTGTTTTTATTACTTATTTGCACATTCCACGATCTAACAATTCATTAGCAGATTCTATCACTAATCAAGCATTAGATTGACATATCATTCATTCATCAAGATAAAAACAAACATCAAAAATCTAGAAATGTATATATATGTCATAAAACCGCCCGTGTGTACATAAAGTGTTTCAAAAATAATATACAAAATCGGGAATAAATGCCCATAATCATGTCCAGTCTATCTATGACCTGGTTCAAGATGAGTGGCTAAGAAGGTGACTACTACATTGGTCACACGCTGAAGAATGTGAACCTAGTCTCGTGGTACTCCTACCACACGACGTTGCATCTCCTCAGGTAGGTCTTCTACGGCCACCATCAGTACCAGGTGATTCAATCTCACATAGATTCTTTGGACTACATATAAGACCCTCTCTGTCTCTGCAGCTACCTCTTCACCACCTCTTCCACGATGCCTGTGCCATAGAAATCCATCTAGTCGTACCAGATCCACATCTAGAACATGATCATTATGTCAGTATTTTAATCCCATCAAAAATATCTTAAAGTTCATTTTCATATTTAAAAAAAATAAAAATCTTAAAATTGATAAAACTTAGAAAAATGGTTACCGATCTCTCCCCATGCTACGTTTGTTGGCAGCACCAAATTCGGAGGTTGAAATCCATGCCAGAATAGTGATAGTCGTCCACAGTGATGATTTGTTGTTTCCACCAGGAGAAGAACTCATCATTGAATGCAGTCCTTGGCATGTCCCCACCTCCAAGGCATTTCATTAGGTTAGCCCACCTTCCCATCTGAGGATCTCAGGGCTACTGATAGAAACTGATATCCTGGGACGTAGCCCAGGAATCTTGTCGAAGAAGGAGCAAAAAATGGTACCATATCCAAAAAAAATTGTCTGTCCTTTGTGAATGGAGGACAACTAGCTCTTCATACTGGTAAGAAGAGGTGTACACCAATCACAAAAAATAGTGAAACACTCCACGACCGAGCTCATGGATACTTGTGATGCTTGGTACAATGAGGCTGATCCATTTATCCTAGTTATGGTGAACAATAAAATCCTCATGGACAAGCTATCCACATGTTTAATTGGAATCTGGCTTCCAATTTTCTCTGGATGCCCCAGATAGTAAATGTGTACGTATTCTTCCACTGAAAGACTACCTCGTATTTGGCCAGTTGAATGTAAAACTTCTCCTCTCTAGGAGAGACCAGTGATAAAGTAAATATCCTCTACCTCTATCCTCAAAGGCATTTCATCAATCATAAATGCATCATCATTGATACTCCAATAGTGGATTAACATTTCAAGCAAGCGGGTGTTGGCCTTCATATTTGGCATTTTGAAAATTTTCAATAAGCCACATCCCCTCAATGCATCTAAGGCCTGGAAATCATTCATAACTTCATTATCAATGGTAGTGTGCGCCCTCTCTCTCCATGTGATTGTCATCCTGAAAGAAAATTAAGTTTCAATTGTTAGATTTTTTTGTTTAAATTTCAAACCGCGTATACGTAGGTCCCTTTCATACATAGTCATGTGTATGGCTTGCGTGTACATGGGTTTATAATATCCAACCAACGTATATGCTACGTTGAAATTTTTAACATAAATTCCTACAATCAAATCTCAATTAACATTTCTAAAAACAATCATAAATTAATGCAAGCTAGAATTGGGGGTTACCTGATGATTTTGATCCAATTTGAATGGTCCAATTCTTTGGGGGGCAAGTTTGCTCTTTTTTCTCCACAACTTTTGATCTCAAAAAAAATGGTACAAATGGTGAGTCAAAAAGTCATTTTATAAGCTTTGAAAATGTCAAAATTTTTCAAAACTTGATTTTTTTCGTCTCATGAATATTTTAACTTGTGAGCTTGGATTGTCGGGAATAGGTTGTTTTTCAGGACATTTTGGGTGCTTCTTTGGAAATTTCATAGCAGTTCCATGACTGCTCACCCGTCATGGTGGGTATCGTTTACTCACTGGCATATAGGTTAGGAAAACAATTTTTTTATGTTGCATTTTGCATACTAGCCTCCATTTTTCAATACATTTGCCATATGATCGATCCTGTCGTGCTATGGTTAGTAAACTGTGTTCACTCAACAATTTTTAAATCATGACACGATGGTAGAGCCATCGTTTACATGGGAATTGTAGTTAGCACCTCACTGACATTGGTTGCCCATGTTGTTTTATTGAGTAGGCTCGGGAGCCCTCTCTAGTCCCGCCATGACTTGTGCATTGAAGACTCATTCCTTTTTGTTTTTAAGCCACTTTTTGACCATGTCTTCTGGAAATTCAAACTTGCAATGCCTTAGCTTCTGCAACTTGACACACCCTCATACCCATGGAAGGAACATCCCTTTGAGTTTCCTTAACCAACTTTGCCTCCCTGATAGGAACTAGATCATCTGTTTCACTGACACTCATTCTTTCCATTGTACTATAGCATTCTTTTATTCTTTTTCTAACTTAAAGAAAAAGACAAAAAATTATATATTCCAAAAAAAGAGTGGGAATGGGACAACATTTCCATATATTGTTGGCAGCTAGAGTCGGTTGTGTCGCCCTTAAACAAAACAATCAAAAGAAAGTCTCTCTTCGATTTGGGTGGGATTTAGTTTGACTTAGGTATGCCTTAACCTTGTTATTGAGTCAGTTCTCCTCTGATTGGTTATCTCTTCCAATCATATGGGGAGTTCGTTCGTGCCTCCTGTATGACGAACTTATACAGAGTTATCATATGCTGCCACATAGTCATCATTGAGTCGTTCTTTTGTTCAAGGGAAGTAAGCCTAAGTCGACCTCTCTACGGTGTCTCTTGAACTATTTTTTAGTCAGCCATCCCTGGTTGTCAGTGTCTTATTTATCATCACATCAGTTATATTGATCCTTTACTCATGGCAGTTTGAGAAGGTCTCCATTGACTTCTTACTGGTGGGTCTTGTCCTTATCCACGATGACATATTACTCTGAGGACAGGCCTAGAGCTGCACCCTGGCCCTATTTTGATTATTGATGGGTCACCTTGTGCTCAACATCGATCAGTATCATGGGTCTTTGACTGAGTGGTTTCCCTTGTGTTTAACATCAGCTTTCATTATCACAAATTGGGATTCATGCAGTGCCTTGGTTTCCATTTGACCCTATCGGTGGATTCCTCACCTCTGTGTTAGCTTTCATTATTGGTTGGTTTCAAGGGTTTCTATTGTTCACTAGCTACATCTTGTATACGCCGAAAACGTGCTTCGGTTGAATTACTACATCTTTTTTCATCCAATTCCTTCCCATTATTGGCCTACGGGTTATACTCACGCTAGATTAATCAAGAATGCCTTAATGTCTCCCTTTTAGCAGATATTTTTCTATCGACTGTGACTCATTGCTCTGGGGCAATGATCTAGAGTCCATTTGGCAGTACCTTGGGGTTTGCAGTCATCAGTGGCAGATCCTTGACTATCAACAGTGGGAAATCATTATTGTCTCCTGATTGATAGATTCTTCCAAGTGTTTGACTTCTGTTCATCTATTCGCACTTGTTAGATTGTGTTGGGTACCTTGACTCTCATTATCATTATCAGTGAGTAGCCTCGAATTTGTTAACGGTATACATCAATGACTAGTAATCAAATGATTTCTCACATGGTCAACTTTAGATCATTTATTCCCATTGTGTAGAAATGTACCACGGCAGTTGGTGAAGACCTCGGGTTGCATTAGGATTCTTTAGTTCACTTGTCAATTGCTCCTATTGCTGCTAGTTGACATCATTCCACATTATATGTTGCAGTCCTTCACAGTGACATCCTATATACTGGCATCCGAGTTGCGATAGAGTATCATCTTATTCCATCATGTTTATTTGGTACTATTGGGATCAGCTTTTGACATCAGTGATCAGCTTCATCTTTCAGCTTCATTGATGATCTCCTTATATGTGATATTCAGACATGTACTTGTTCAATCATGATCATATGATCCATTATGTACTCTTAGTTCTTTATACTTGTATACATAGTGGATTCGGTTGTACTTGATATGCGGACATGGTTTACTTTCTCTGAGCATGGGTATGCCCACCTTAGAAAGTTGTTTCTTTCTGATCTTCTTTTGCTAGCTTGGCAAGTTGAAATTTGGTGAATTCCTTCTCCGTTTTTTTTACAGGTTTCCTTTCCATATACTTAATACATTTTGGCCATCATGTACCCCTTATGACCTCATATATTGGGGGCATCTATAATAGCTCCAAATATCACCGTTTGTATTTGTGATGCTTGTTCTATGGCCTAGGGCAACCCCTCCTTCTAGACCTGGTCCAAATATTTTAAAAATAGTGTTCTACTCCCTATACACTACTTTGCCCTGTGTTAAAAGCATGTACACAAGGGTCAGACAATACCAAACCTGCATATATGTGTTAAAACACTTAAAAAATTCATATTTCCTTAACTATGGGTGGAGATCACAGGTTTTACATGTTGATTATCTCCTGGTGCCCATGGCCCAACTGCTCCCAATTGTTTCCCAACTGAAAAGCTAATTTGGGAGAAGTATAAAAGGACTTCAATGGGAAGGCCATAAGGAGGAGATAAATGATAGAATTTATATACTGAGATTATCCCCTGAACAAGTCTAAAGTATCCCTGTACCTCAAGCACTTCCAAAAGTTGAGGAAGCCCTTGTTTCCTTGAGTGTTGATATTATTTCACTTGTTGGAGATATCATGATATTGGTTATGGAAGGAGTCTATTGAAGACTGGGACTCGACCAACCTGGAGGATGGTTCCACTTGGAGCCGGAAGAGAAAGACTTAGGTGAACTCTTTTCATGATTACTATAGTTTTCTACAATAAAAAGAAACATTTCCTTGTTCCTGAGATCAACTTTGTTTATGCATTAGATGTTATTGTTATGGTTTATATATGAATAACTATTTGAATGTATAACTAACCAACTACTTATATGATATAAAGTTGATTTCACTAAAATGCTTTATCTATATACTGATATGTGTATTCGAATTGGTTCATTTGTAGGTTCGAAGAACATTAGGAGTTGCAGAGGGTTTGAACCCTAGATGGAACTACCCAAATGAAGAACATCTCGGTATGTTCATCCTATCTAGTTAGTTTATTTAATCATGTTGCCTGAGTTTAATGTGTGTTTCTTGTTGTAGATTACTCACGCTCTGATAGTGTTCTGACCCAAAGCCCTAGGGGACTTATTCCGTTAACACTCTCCCGCTCTTCCTCTCCCTCTCTCTCTCTCTCTCAATTTCTCTCTCTCTATCCCTATCTCTCTCTCTCTCTTGCTCTCTCCCTCACTCTCCCTCTCTCTCTCTTTTGCTCTCTCTCCCTTTATCTCTCTCTCTCTCCCACTCTCTCTCTCCCCCTCACTCTCCTGCTCTCTCTCGCTCACTATCTCTCCCTCACTCTCTCACTCTCTCTTCCTCTGTACCTCTATCTCTCTATCTCCCATACTCCCTTGCTCTCTCTCTCTCCCTCACTCTCTCTCCCTATTTCTCTCTCTCTTTCTCTCCCCCCACTCTATCCCACTCTCTCTCTCCCTCTCTCTCCC